>OZ007567.1:65824857-66132357 GCA_963931925.1 Onchidella celtica
CCAGTCCAGATTATACCCCCTACTTTTTTTAAAAAACAAGTCAAGACCGCAGTTTATTTCAACTTTAGTTTGAATTGTCCATTATCACTGTCATCAGATATCATATTGAAGCATACATTTCGGACTCTTGTAAATTATGATACATTTAAAAGGAAATAAACATGCTTAAAAAGCATTAATATACAAAAGGATTGAAAATCCATTGAAACTGATATGATTAAACTTTAACACTAATTTTACTTGTGTCCGTTGGTATTATTATTGTTTTGGTTTTTTTATAATTAGTTGTCCATGAGTTAAACATGTATTGTATTTTTTTTGTTTGGCACCACTAACATAATATATATATATTTAGTGGCAAGGTATGAACTAATTATAAGACTCATAAGTGTAAAGTTATCTAAATCTTATTTTAATTTTTGAAAATCAGAAATGTGCTTGATATGTCAGAACAATTAGATCTACATACAAAGTTACACTGATGCAGAGAGAAAGGCCAGGAAAGAACACATAGAGAAAAAAACAACAACAACATTTTAACAACTGAACTGGCAGATGGTGCAATCCAGCAGACATTAAATACTTCACACAAAACTAAATACATACTAAAATTGTTTCATATAATGAATTTAACCTGTCCAGAGCCACTTGAAACATTACAGAAAGCTAACCAGTAATATACAATAATAACAATAAGAACACCAAATCATCTTATTTACTCTTGAAAAAAAAGAGAATATAATCAATATCAGAATCACCATCATCTTGAAATAATACAAAGATAAGAGGGAATATAACAATGACCTACACATCATTCTAGAATCTATAAGCAGCAATAATATATATGTGTATGTACCAAGTACATGTAAAAAAAAATGTGTTAAATCTTTTCAACTATTCAAGTAGAACTGGACAGAAATCTTTAGCGAAGTATCTTTGATAGTCATGTAAACTGACAGATTAAATCCACTGAGACAACAGTGCATTGTAGAAAGTAATTACAGTATGTTATGGCAAAAATTCGATGGATCATGTTAGGACCGTAGGGAAAATAGCGACGTACGGAAAAGGCTAAGCTGTTCTGCCCACATACATTATAACAAAGTCTGTGCTTTCACCTACACCAGCTGTGTACATGTATCACTTTAGTATCAGTTTCTGATTAGTTAATGAATATTCTTTTTTTTTCATTCCTTGTCCTGTCGCTATGCACTGACAATGCCATTATTGTCAAGGGAGATTATTACCCAACATCTTGAAATATAATGAAGAGATAAAGAGTAAAACTGAAACTTTACTTTTTATTATAAAAAAAATCACATATAAACAGATACTCCTACCTCCTATTATATGTTTTAAACCACGCAGCTGTCGTGTAAGGAAAGTGACATTAAAAGAGTTGATATAGAACAAAACAGATCTACAAACCTCATGAGAGCTCAGTGTTTGCTTCTGTACACCTTCTTCACCCCACATTCCACCAAACTGTAATAGGCCACCTTCAAATTCATCATTGAGACTTATGTTAATTGTGATCTCTGCGTTATCATAGTGTAGCGACAGATCTTTATCTCCATCTTCACTGTAGTTTACAATGAATGCTTTAAATGAGTCTATTGATCCACCACCCCACTGTGAAAATAGCTTCATGGTGATTGGCTGCAGGTGGTCTCTGATTAATGGCATGAGGAGACTCTCTGAGATTCCCATCTCATCCAGTGATGTCTGTGCAAAGAGAATGGTAATACAGTTTACTAGATGACCTACCGGGCATTGCCCGGGGAATAAACAACCATGTGCCCCCCCCCCCCTATTATATGAGAGGTCATATAATAAAAGTAATAAATTACAGTCTTGCTTCAGAACTCATGCGCACCAAACTGAACGCTTGATATGGTTACTTTTTATGACATGTACGATAGTATAATATATTATGAAACAAACATGCAAGAATATAGATGTTACATAGCAATAAACGTGTTTTTTTTTTAAAGAACATGCTTGAAGTAAACAACTTTTAATTATAGCCATCATCTTCCTAATCTCAATTGCCACCTTCCTGCCAAATTTAAGGCCTGAAGAGTATATAGTTTGGTCAGTTAGTCATGCCAAAGGTTGCAAGTTGCCAAAATATATAATAGTAGGGGGGCCAACTTGCTCAATCTCTTCAAATACGCGTTGAACCTTGCACTAAAACATATACTCTTGTTTGTTGTATTTTCATTTAAAGTGATCCCCTGGGCGTAAGAAAGCGCCAGATATATTTGGCTAAAGGGTGGCATTATGTAGGTAGACGCGATTTTGTCCCCAATTCTATTTAGATAATATAGCTCAATTTTAACGGGGGTGGCGTAAGAAAATATTCACTACTTTCTCAGTTTTCTACCAAAAAGCTTTGATACTCTTCACACTTACTCTCAGATAGACAGGCCAGGAATTGAAAGCTTCAAATGTATTATTTGTTCACTATTCTGCATATCATGGGTCAAGAACTCTGCACACATCAAAAAATCTGAAAATTTCGAATAAATCATTTCGGATCCATGTTTATAGTGACTAATATGGTACTATCTAAATGTTTTTACCACAGATGTCTTAGAATTTAGAAAGATGCTACAAACATTTTTTAATTTGCTAATTGTAACATTAATCCCCCAAAAATATAAATTCAGAATTTCCAAACGTCCTAACATTTTTTTGTATACAAGAATTATAGCACTCATTTCTCCTGCTCCGCCATTCTGAGTACTAACAACAACCAATACCACTGTAATAAATTTCTGTAGTTTTACCAATCTGTTACCAAAAATGTTCCTTTTGGATGCTCTCTGTGCTTTTGTTACCTCTTAACAACAAATTTTTCTCAAATTGACGCAATATAGTTCGAGTGTGGCTTCTATGTAAGGCTATCTGAGCCCAGCGATTGGACGTATGGAAAATTTTATTGCTGAATTAGGTTGTCAGATAGTTACTGATCTCGGTTCAGTTTAATGCCAAATGATGCCAGTCGAGTTTTTTTATGAGAGGCCAAAATGTTTCGCTATCATCAGTAACAATGCCTTCGTAAGCACCGATCCTAGGTACCCACGGTACTGCAACACTAGCGATCCTTGATTTGAGGTCTTTATTTTAGGAGGTTCGCTGCCCCTGGCATTTACACCTCACTTTACTTGTTTTATTATTTCTTGTTCTGGCGGGGGGGGGGGGGGGGATGACATGGATAAATTTTAATCTATTAATTTCAATTTTGCCCGGGCAGCGGCCTTTCGGCCTGCTCTTTACGATTTCCAACTGCCAAGGTATCTTTAACGTGCGCAACGTGCACACGGGCCCTCCGAATTTTTTCGTCCTTATCCGAGAAGACTAGGTACTCGATCCTACCCCCCAATAGGACCAGGGACTTGAAAATATGAGAAAAATCCAGTTTCCAAGAACTACTCGATCCTACCCCCCAATAGGACCAGGGACTTGAAAATATGAGAAAAATCCACTTTCCAACATGCCTGCACTGCCCGGGTTTAGAACCCGGGACCCTTGGCATGAGAGGCGAGCACCTTGCCTCTAGACCACCTTGTCCCACTAGCGATCCTTTGATGTTCTATCTTGTGACGTCGCAATATCGATGCCGAATATCGATGATCCTGCACCCGATACTGTTCGATCTTGCGAAATATTGAATGAGGTACAATTTCAGCTGAAAGGAGGGCGGTAAACCAACTGACCAGCCTGCGGCGAGCTGGGCACTGAGATCAGTCGTCAAAGACCTCTTGAGATCAGCATTCACCACCAAATTCACTAAATTCGCAAGATGGTGGACCCTAGACATGCGTGAACAGGAAACTGTGAAGTCAGCGAACGACGCAATCGTGGACAAACTGTTTGGCAGTGACTGTCCATCATGACTGTTTTTGTACTGGCAGAAAAGGGGGAGAGGGGAGAAAGGGAGGAAGATGTCTGGCCTTTTCATTTGATTGCTGCCATATTTTTTTTGCAGAAGATCACAATAGCTACGTACACTGCAGACTGTATTACCTGCCTTTCGTACAGGCCTCCATCCTGTTCTCGTTAAGAGGTTCCTTTCCAGTAGACATGCTGTGCATCCCAAATTGGTGTGTGGCATAGCATTTGGTCAGATCTTTTCACTGAAACGACCTAAATGCACCCCCCCCCCCCTCAGTTTCCCAATGCTTCAGCAGAAAACTGATACACCTATTGGTGGCAAAGTTATGTAACCACATAATATGAAACTGCATAAGTGCAAGGGACAGCAGATTTACAAGAGGGAGAAAACAAATTTCTTCAAATGCATTGCTTATCTTCTTACGTTTTTAACTGCAAATATTTGAAAGATTGTACTTTTCCTTTATCGGTAGAACAAAAAAATGAAATTTTTGCATAGAGTGTGTAGAATATTGGGCAAAAGAGAGTTGTCATCTGAAGTTGTGAGAACACATTATCGTGCGGTTCACGGTAGGGCCAGGGATACACCTTCCACTCTTGAGCTAAATATTGAACCTGACTTCAACTGTGCACGCGTTTGTAACCTAACAGAGACATTGTTCCCATTATAACTCACTCACTGTCGTCATCTCTCTTTGTCTCTTTGGTCAAATTGTGGAAATGCAATCTACCAGCAAGCCAGTGTTGAAACAAAGTGTGTAAGATTTCTACTGAAAATTTCAGATGTAGACATCCTTGTTGCCTGTGGACCCATGCCACGACAAGTTTCCCCAAACAAAGTGTCTGACCTTATCATTTCAGCGGTGAAGTGACTTATCCTTCGTGATGAGAATGCTCGTATTCTTATGTGGTTTTCGACCAGTGTTTCGAACTAAGTAGAAATTTCTGCTGCATACGCCCCCCCGACACAATTGTCTTTTTTTATTAATTGTCTTGTTTCTCACCGTTGCTACGTACGAAGAACAAACCAGACGGATGACTATCAGCCAGGTGAGGTCTCTGTAGAATTCAGTTAATACACTTCGCAATGTGTATTGCAATGCCTAGACCCACAACCAGTACAATTGGGAGGTGGAATTCAGCACACATCTTTCAATCACGAGAATGCTCGTGTTATTGTGGTATATCACATGATTCAGGAAATCAGTGATGGGCATCATAACCTTAAAGTCAACTCAGACGACACAGAGGTACTGCCATATCTCGCTAACACCCTGCACGTTGAAATGCATAGAAGTCTGGTCAATATAGTATCTTTCATGAAAGTATTATTGCCAACCAGTAATGTCATGTCCATTAATATTGTTTGTCAGCATCCCCGAAGCCATCATGCTGAACATCTTTGCAATCCATGTCCTCACTGGGCGGGACACTGTTTTCTCGTTTGCTGTCACTGGAAACACTATAGTTCTTACCAAGTTAAAAATGTAATGTTCTCTGTCTTCCAAGAGTTGGGAACACGTAAGAGGAAGAAATCATAGAATTCTGCTTCTCTTCATAGCTTCGCTGCATCATCGGGCGCCAGGGACATTCTTGAGGAAAATGCATCTTTTCAGCACGAAAATTGCAGCCAAGAGGTATGCCACAATAAAGCTCTTCATCTTTTCACCATCTATGAACAGAGTTAGACACAATGTCTGGACGTTCAGCATCAGGTGTTACCGTGGAAAGTTGCCGGTGGCTCATTTCCAAACTTCAACCCTCTGCATTGTGACTATATGGTCTCTGGAGATGCAGCTGAGAGCACCAAAAAGGCTCTTAACCAGTTTAGCTGCAGTTGGAAAACGAGCTGCAGCACAAGCTAATGTACTGTCCTGTATTCAGCTGTGCAAATGAAAGGAGACAACCTCTATAGCAATCCTGTTAGGGATGTGGCAGCTGAGACGAATCCAGCTGAAGACCACTAAAAACCAGTTTCCTACCTCATCGGTGAATTGGATGTGATTCACCTAAAAATGAAAATTCTCCCATTGAAGTTACTATGGTTGAAGTAATGGGGCATTGGTGAAACAGTGATGACATGAAAGAATGTCATTAATGACCTGAATTACACTAACACATCTATTGGTACGGTTGTGATCAGTTTGTAGGTGTCTCCAAGTCTCCAAGACTAAATGCATCTTCATCACCCCTCGCCCATTCAACAATGGTTTTGTTCTAATTAGATTAAACAATTGGCACCATGTGTGTATGTCTATTTTTATATGCTTCTGTTTGTTTTTACAAACTCGATTATTTCCAACCGTAAAAAAAAACCCAACCCACTGTGAAAGTTGTTCTCAATTGTAATGTGAAGGACACCGGACCTTTTCAGCAGCGGCTTATCTTGGAGTTCGTCATTTATTGAAAAACGTTCAAATTCTCACATGTGGCATCGATCGGATCTAGAACCGGAATTTAATTTTCATTCAAAACCAGCGGAAACTTTCAATATACGCCCATTTACGAAACAGGGTATACTTAGGCCACGCTAAGACTGATAGTTTCTTGGAGGTGTCTGCAGAGCGGATCCTCCAAATAAACGTATTACTTTAACTGCTATTATTAATAATTTGATCTTCAAAAATGTTGCATTATGTTTTTCAAAAACTTTTATGGGTACTTGTCTATGATAATAGGCTGTAAAGTTCAACCTTGGCCACCCGGTATATTTTATAAGATTTTTAAAAATATTGGACTCGCAATGTTTAGCGATATAAGGGGTATAGTTTTGATTTTGTCCAATAGATTTCTTGTAATAAACACAAATCAGCACGAATAACGTTCATATGGTAGGAAATTGAATTCTTTTTAATTTGATGTACATTAAGCATGGGTATCTCTTTAATATTTGGCTTGGTACAACTTTATTACTGCCATTTTGGCTGAAAAGATCGCAAATCTGAAATGTCACGTAGGGGGTGTTTTTGACGAATTTCTTGGCGTTGCCACCCTTTATCTCATTATATCCGGCATTTTCAGTAGCCCAGGGTGGTTCTCCTAACATTTATAGCAAAATCAGGAGTATATATCTTTGTGCAAGGTTCCCGGCCATTTGACGGCTTGGCCCCCCTACTATAATAGATGTTGCTTGCTGCTGTCAGTAATTGGAGTTTCTGAATTCCATTATATAATATATATATAAATGTAAATTATGGACAGAATCCGTTTGTCACATTTTCTTGGGCAATTCCATTCATTCATTTTCTGACTGTTAGTGTTATTTAGTATATGTATAACATTTGCTTATTTTTGTACATGCATTTCAAAATAAAACATTCTAAATACATACCGTACAAAATTACAATGCTTTAATACTTTTGAGACCTGTAAGGCAGATGGCAAGTTTATTTTTAGAAATCACAGCTGATCCTTACCACAGTTCCATTTGAAAAAGAGACAGGAACTCAAGTGAGCTGTCTTGAGAATATTAGCAAATTTTGTAATGTAATAGCTGCCACCAAACTCAACTTTCTGTAAAAAATTAATTATTGCTGTTTCCAGCTCTTTGATGAGCTGCTTTGTTGAACAGCGTTTTGAGATGTTGAACATTAAGTTTCTTGTTGCTTTTAATCAAAGCTGCAATAATAATAATAATGTATCTCAAACAAAAATGCAGTCTGGCTGTATCTAAACCTAGATGCATGCTTAAAAGAAAGAACTTTTCAAAGAAAAGAAAAAACAATTATTTTAAAAATGAATTTTATAAGCATATATGTATAGAAATTAACAGTAACACCAGATAGGAGTCATATGACAGACGAAGTGCAGATATATGTACGTGTAAATATAAGGATATAATCATTCTAAAGCCATAACCCAACAGTCAGACATTATTCTATCAGATAGATATGACAAAAGCTATTGTACTAGACACCAACAGATCAGTCAGTCACGTTGACAAGACCTAAACAGCTACATGTACTACTGTTGTGGCTGAAAAGAAATCGATTGCACATACATATTAGGGACCGTTCACAAATGACGTCAGCTCGGAGGGGGGAGGGGGGGTCAGTGAAAAGTTGACAAAAGTTGACATGGGGGGAGCGGGGGGGGGGGGGGTCCTTACAAAGTTGACATCAACCATGATGCTCTAAAAGGTTGGTAAAAAGAAAAGTCAAATCTTCAAATCAAGAAGAAAAATATAGACCACATTTTCTTGGCCTAAAATGAACAGTATTAACAGTTATCTCCCCATAATCGTACACCAGTCAGTATATATACATGTATGGAAGTCCTCCCCACTTGTTTACAGTTCCAGGATATTTTCATGTGCCATGCATAATTAAATTCTTTTTTTTTTCTGTGATTTATTTGATATTTATTTTTTCCAAGCTGAGATGATACTGATACTCCAATCTTTTTGCTTTGTTTATGCTTGATATCCAATCCATGCTTGCTATCGAATCTATTTGTTTTAATTATTTTGCTTGGTTAAATTTGGATTTGACAGTTCAGGTATTTCTTTGAGGTATTTTTTTTATAAACAATAGTTTTTATTTTGATTTAAAATAAAGATCAAAGGTGAATATATATATTAAATGCATCCTGTACGGGTTCTATCTAGATGTACATTTTGGTTGACGTCAACTTGGGGGGGGGGGGGGGGGATGAGAAAGATGACAGAAGATGACAAGGGGGGAGGGGGGGGGGTCATTTTTGGTCAAATTTTAGCTGACATCATTTGTGAACGGTCCCTTATATGTGGGCCTACATGTATGCAATAAATTTAAACTTTCACCATATATTTTTTATTATTATTTCCTGTACATCCCATTCAAAGGATCATCAAACCCCTTGGTGGGAATTCCATCACTGACTGTCACAGCTTCTCGGGGACTCTGCTAAGTTTGTTGAATGCCTACTTCACTACATATGAAACACACCATAATATCATGGTCGAGCTCCAAAGCTGTGCCTGAAACAACATAGTCACCCGAACTCAGGTCCCTCAACCTGGATGGTTACAAATGATAGAGAATGCCCAACTGAAAGCGGTTTGTCCAGTCCCAGCCTGAACGCATTAGGCCCAGTGTGATATTGCAAACCATTTTATTGAACTCAGATTCAGAATAGGAATTGCCGTGTCCTCACTGCTCTACGCTAACGGCGTATGACTCATTTTTGACACTTTTGAGATACAGCGGAATTTGGATACAACAACATTCATGGAACCACTGCAAAACTCACATTCTAAGCGAGTTTCCGTTATTGGCAAGGTGAATGGGAAACCACGCAAGTAACTATAGGGCTTATCCCGGATGAAATTTCATTGTCCCAGTAGACATGAGCCTTATTTTTAAACCTTGTTCCCCTCTTCAATTAATTTTGCCTTTATTTCAAGAGATCAGCATTTTCTTTTCTTTGTTGCCACCATTAACAATAAATGCAATTTTTCGTTCTCAAAAAGATCTAGTGATGCGTTCGCTTCACAGGTTGCACAGCGAAGTGACCACTGTCTTTGCCAGGCATAGATCTACACGAGGAGCATGCAGAATGACCATCCTCTCACTTCTACTTGGTGTATGCCATCCTCATAGGCCCTGTTTACCTGATTGGCTCTAATTATAATCACACAAAGGACTGGCCACGCGCGTCTTGTATTACATCACCAGCTATCCAGTCGCGCGACCATTCCCCCCCCCCCCCTAGTTACACCACCTCGCGCGAATACACACAACGTACTGGCAAATGGTCAAAACACTGTCATCCCCCTTGCGTATTCCCTCTCCACTCATCTCCTGATAGATCTCTCAACCGCACACTTGATGTATTGTATTCCGTGACGTCAGAACAAAAAAAAATGCCGTTGTATCAGAGCTGCGCTTATTTGCCACAATTGTAAACAAGTTTTTTTTTTACTTATAATAAAATACGTTGTATGAAAAGAGGATTTTAAATTATGCCGTTGAACCCGAAGTTCCGTTCAATCATAGGTCATTATACTTGAGGTCTACTGTATTATGAAAAAAATGATTCTTTTCCTGTCATTTGGTGACTTAAGCCATTTTATGATTCTATTGGATTATTACATTTTCCTGTTGGTGCATTTCTTTTTCTATATGTTATCTGATAGCCCACATATGCCATATTACCCACAGAGCACAGAATAGTGCAAATTTTTTTAGGTTTCTTTTTTTTGGGGGGGGGGGGGGGGGGACAAGATGAAGGAAAATGACTGTCCTGTGCCGCCTTTAGTATGATACTATCTTAACTCTTACATAATCAAGGACTGATGAAATACATTATAATTATGTAATAGATGATAACTGAAATTGAAGTATACAACTGTAACACCATGTGCTTGTGAACAAAATAATCAGGTGCTATTAACATTACACGTATAATAGTCAATTTACTCACCCCATACGAGTTCATTGTGTTTGGTCTGCTCTTTGGACCTGGGAATTTTTCAAAGTTTTTAATTTCCTCAACCAGTTGACTGCAAAACTCTTTGGTGAAAACTGGAAATCTGTACACTTTAGATTCTGTGCAAATGAAAAGATCATTACGTTTTCAAGTCAAGAATATTAGGCAGGTATCTGATTTAGCATTGTATGTAGGCCTGCCATCACTTGCGACAACAATTAAAAAAAAAAAAAAAAAGCTGTTCAGAAAAATGTAATTCACATCATGCATAATAGACATACCAAAAACCAAACAAAGATTTGTAGGCCAAATAAAAAATGCTGTCGTAATGCCGAGGCAAATTTTTTTTTTTACACTAATAAAATAGAAAAAGATTGAGATGTTCTATACCATTCTGGAGCTAATGCATTGTGTTTGAAACAGTATTGCCAACTTCTTTTTTTTTTTTTACCTTACTTTGAAAAAAATTGTTCGTGATGCTGCAGAAATCATTTGTAAAAAGAACAGATTCTAACATGGTAACACTATCATATTATGACCACAGCTGAACAGTCATGAACCATGTAGATCTAGATGTATTATTTTAATTTTGTGCTGAATTCTTGCATACTAAATGAAGCATGACATAATTTGTAAAACAACATTTCCATAAGCGATTATATTGTTTGGGCATTATAATGTACTACATTGTACTTGTAATATTAAACAAAGAAGTGTTTTCGCACGGTCGTCTACAGTGTCCGTTTGTTCGTTTTATGGCACGGCCGTTTACGCATGCGCACTCGCAAAGATTGGCTGTACCCTTTCCGCTTTCATTCTCTTCTCCTAGCTGCTTGTTCGGTACGTGTCATGGGCGGCGAGTTTCACTGCAGGCCGGGAATTTACCTCTTATGAGGAATTCCTACAATGCCTGAAGAAACTAATGGAGACATCTTTTGCAAAATACAACATGAAAAATTCCGACAAGGCAAGTACCCAGTGGAGTTTGTCAAAGCAACAGCCCGGTACATCTGCAGCCATAGCGGGACGTCGAGAATAAGCGAAGGGTGTCACAAAAGATGTAAAATACAAGAATAATGTAAGTGTCATGTCATTGTCATAGCGTTCATGCCTGCCTGAATACTGATCCAGGCCTAGATATCTTGATCTTTGAAATGTGGAGAGGATTTCCATATAAGATTACAGTTGACATTGCTGAGCATGATGTCTGGGGGGGGGGGGGGACATCGCGCAATCCATCAAATCATGCTAAGCCTAAGCATAACAATTTAACATTAACAAATAAACTACGATTTTTTAATTAAAGGCTGCCATTATCCGCCAACAATATCAGCGGATACAGACACCAGAGAGTATAGAGATTTATTATACATATACATACACTCTCTGCAGATACTGCCTGGGCCGCCAACATTATCAGCAAAGGCAGCCTGGCATTATCGGTGGATACTGTCCGGGTTTATCCACCAACAATATCGCCAGATACTGCTTGGGTTTATCTGGCAACACTATCAGCAGATCTTGGGCCGCCAAAAGTATCAGCGGATAAAGCTCGGGTTTATCTGCAGATCATATTGGTGTTGACTAATTACAAAAAAAAAAAAAAAACTTACAAAATAATTACAAACTGGATTTGTTCCCTAATGTTGTTGGATGAAAAAGAAAAATTACCAAACAGATTGATTGCTGATCTTTTACTTTTATAACAAAAGAAGAAAAAAAAAGCTCGGCTTTATCTGCAGATCATATTGGTGTTGACTAATTACAAAAAAAAAAAAAACTTACAAAATAATTACAAACTGGATTTGTTCCCTAATGTTGTTGGATGAAAAAAAAAAATTACCAAACAGATTGATTGCTGATCTTTTACTTTTATAACAAAAGAAAAAAAAATAACTACCCTGTTGAGAATTGAACCACTGTCCCCCGATTGACGTGACAGGTGAAGATATCAAAAAAAAAAAAAAAAACTTGATTTATTCCTTTATTGGTCTTTGATTAAAAAATAAATAATTCCTAATAAAAAGACTTGTAAAAAAAATGTTTTTAAACTGCCCTGCTGAGAATCGAACCACCGCCTCCTGACTGACGGGCAAAGATGCTATAATTAACCACTACGCTACTGAGAACCCCAAGTAGTTGTGGGGAAATTGTTACTCAATAAGCATGACTAAACCAAGAAACCCACATCTACAGATAAGACCTGAACCTTCGTATTTTTATTCAGAAAAGCCTCTCCAATTTCAATCATGCCATCGTTTTCAATACGTGCGCAGTACTAACATTGATTGGGATGAACGGAACAAGGGAGTAAGAAGGAGAAATGTTCGAAACGGGAGATGACTCGTAATACAGAATTTATGTTTGCGGATAAAAAAATATCCTAGAGGAAATTTTATCCGACAATATCGGCAGATTAACACTTCATTTTTTTAACCTCTTCAACTTTTCCGAACGTCGTGGTAAGAAATGTTCCCACAGCCTTCTTTAAAATTCAATATAAAATATACCATTGACAGCACGGTACTAAAACTCCATGTATTCTTCAAGTTTCATCAGAGGATTCGTCTGATGCTATAAAATTGAATGTTTGTTTTAGCGGGTTTTATTAACGCTTACTTTTCGGTACCCCTTACCGTACATCGTGGGAACAAAAATTACCAGACTAGCAAAGAAGAGATTTACTAAACCAACGCCTCCGTGGTCAAAAATGTTCCCATGCAACAGGATACTGTAAAGAGTGAAACAATTGCGTCGTCGTCGTCATCAAGTTTCCCAACATAATTATACATGGGGGGGGGGGGGCAGGGCACAAGTTGAAGACATAAACTCACTGTCCCACCCACCAAACCCCTCCTGAGTGGCATCAGATGACCAAGCCTCTCATTCTTTGTTGTGAAAAAAGAAAATGAAAGTGAGAAAAACCTTAACATCAGGTAGGCCTATAAAAATACATGTATAACTTTACTGTGATCGAGTAGGTTTGTGTAATCTGTAACCGGGCCATCTTTATCACGGGCGATTTCCAGGACCATCCTCAGTATCGACTGGGCAACATTCTGGTAAAAATGCTGCTGTGTTTAAACTTAGTTTTTGATTTGGGACTTTGTTTTATACGGACAGTGCCCATAGATATGCCTGTACTGTAATATGAATAGATGATTATTTCTCATTTGTATTGTTTAATTTTATGGTCCCTTTATGTAATAGGCAAATCTCTTCATTTTATTTACGGTACATTGTATTATGTTTCATTCTTATCAAATATCAGGTAATCGAAATCGACCATGTATGAACATGAAGTTTTCATTTCTGCTCTGACTGAAAGCGTATCGTTTGATAAAACACAGTAGGCCTATGTAAATCCTGTATTTTCCAAGATTTTGAGGGAACAGTTATGGCTGAAGCTATTTATAGAGCGCTGTCGGTAGTGAGTGCAGCCTTCGCCCGCACTACCAAATGAGTGTTGCAGAACTGACTTGAATGTGAAGCCTATTAAATGCACAGGTATTAACTGGCAAGTAGGACAGTGAGTGGCACACAGTGATGAAAATATGAAGTACTGACAAGATGGTCATGAAAGTTGATAGAGCTTCAGCTAGTGCAACTCAATCTCCGAAGGAACAACATATAGTACGCATGTGAGGCTGAAGATTACACGAAGAAATCAGGAAATTCTTTTACTGTCACCCATTTTGAGGCCTGTCACTGGAAAGGGCAAGACATTCGAATGGTCCTCGCGTCAAACATTTTGTTGTTTCCCACTCAATTCTGAAAAGCCTGAAGAACAGTTTCCTCAACCATAGCTCAATGGTTGAACGCCCAACGCGTGCACAGCGACAGAAATGTTACTTACTGCTCATTATTTTAATTTTTGTAATTCTTATGTATTTGTTCCCGAAAACATCCCTTGTAATTATTAGCACCCAAATGAGAAACGTTTGCATTTCTGGGAATCATTGCACTTGGTTTTCACCATTTGAGTCTTTCTGTATCTGTTAAGTGATTCAAGTGATTGTCTTTCTCATGGACCACACAGCCCTTTACCGCCTTTGAAGTTCATTTTGTTCAATTTATTATGCGGACAGGAACAGGATATAAACTGACATTGAATGATTCATGTTCTTATCCTTCTCATTGTCGCTCTCGCCTTATCTTCCAGTGCCGGAGGGTTTGATGAGGCAATGTTAACTGTTATAGAAATATTGGACCCACATTACTTCAGTCCTTTGTACCCAAAGGCTGTTTTCCGCATTATGGTTATACTGTGTTTTCTCAGACTTTACTTTTTGGACGGCACCGTGGCTGGATGGTAATGGGGGATGTCACAAATCCCAGACTGGGAGATGTAATAAGTTATGACAGGACAACAATCACGAACAAACAAGTTAACACTTAACAGAACAATCCATCAGACTCACACATTTATTAAACATAATTATACAGATAATAGCGCAATTACATACATTATATTATTGAAATCAACTGCCGTACAACGGCCTTATTCTCACACACACTCTTCCTCGGGTCCACAACCCGGTTCGGCCTCAGCCTCTCCCCTCAGGGTCTTAATAGCACATTACTAATTTACTGGCACCGCAGTCTCTCAATATCACCTTCCTATTGTCATACACCTTAGCATTCCCCTAGCACCTCAGCAGGGCAATAACACATTATCATTTCAATAGACATTATCATTTCAATAGACATTATCATTTCAATAGTACATTCTCCCCTCAGCATGGCAATAGTGCATTATCACATTCACGCTCATATCTACGTCCCTGTCCGTGGCCTGACTACCACGACTTTATGTGCCTCTACTGTCCTGCACTGACAGCCTCACTTCTGGCCTATGTGTGGCCTCCGGCCCTATGCTGGCCTATCCCCTGTGCTCATCAAGGTGGCTCTGCGGCCCGTCCTCGACACCTACAAGAATAACATTACATTGGTATAATACCCTACCATTTCTATTCACTCCACCTCTCCTTACAACCCATGAAGCGTACACACACTAGTTCACCTTTCACTCACCACACATCTTACAGTAACACACCTCCATCGGAGTACACACTACTCACTCGCGCTACAAATCCATGAACTCACTTTCATCTATCGCTCATGGCGCACATTGCTATATCCAATATCAAGGACTTCCACATTCCTCACATATACTTATTTACATCATGGTAATAGACGAATATAATATAATACATCAATCATAATAATCAATCAACGTTCTACATACCAGCCATCACTGGAAAGACTCTCTCACTAGTCTTCTCGACTGCTTCCCTTATGTCCGCCCGATGGGCTCTTATTCACAGGTCCGTTCCGTCGGACCTTCTAACTTGCAGTGATAGTAATACAGCGCTTTCGCCTCCTTCAGACCCCCCCACTACTCACAACAGCACGCTTAACTTGCTGTCTACTGTGAGCCCTTCTTACTCTACACCCGCTCTGTAGCAATCCCCTTAATTGCACTCACTCCACTCGTGACAGGGGACACAAGTTGAAGACATGACTCCACTGTCCCACCCACCAGACCCCTCATGAAACGCAAGCAATAATGGTTTTTGAGGAGATCGAATTTCTGTGGTATGTGTAATAGGCCTGTTATGGCGAAGAGAACAAAACATCGGACGACCAAGCCTCTCATTCTTTGTTGTGAAAAAAAAAAAAACGAGGCACCTTTATGGGCGATTTCCAGGACCATCCTCAGTATCGACTGGGCAACATTCTGACTGTGTTTAGTTTTTGATTTGGGACTTGGTTTTATACGGACAGTAGGCTACCTATAAAAATGTCTGTAATGTGAACAAATGATTATTTCTCATTTGTATTGTTTAATTTTATGGTCCCTATACAAGTAATATGCGTAACAAAATATGCAAATCTCTTCATTTTATGTATTATTTTCCCCTGCTCATTAAATATAAAGTAATCGAAATCGACCACGTATGAACTTGGAAGTTTTCATTTCTGCTCGACGGAAAGTGTATTGTTTGATAAAACACCGTATTAAATCCTGTATTTTCCAAGGTTTTGAGGGAACAGTTAGAAAATTATGGCTGAAGCTATTTATACTTATAGGGCGCTGTCGGTAGTGAGTGCAGCCTTCGCCCGCACTACCAAATGAGTGTTGAAGAACTGACTTGAATGTGAAGCCTACTAAATGCACAGGTATTAACTGGCGAATAGGACAGTGAGTAGCACAGTGACGAAAATATGCAGTGCTGGCAAGATGGTCATGAAAGTTAATAGAACTTCAGCCAGTGCAACTCAATCTACGAAGGAACAACATGTAACGCGTATGTGAGCTGAAAATTACATGAAGAAATCAGAAAATTCTTTCACTGTCACCCATTTTGAGGCCTGTCATTGGAAAGGGCAAGTCATTCCAATGGACCTCGCGCCAAACATTTTGTTATGTTTCCCACTCAATTCTGAAAAGCCTGAAGAACAGTTTCCTCAAAAATAGCTCAATGGTTGAACGCTCAACGCGTGGACGACAGGAATGTTATTTACTGCTCATCATTTTAATTTTTATAATTTTCATAGGCCTATTAATTCCCGAAAATATCCCTCGTAATCATTAGCACCCAAATGATCAGAAACATTTGCATTTCTGGGAATCATTGCACTTTGGTTTCACCATTTGAGTCTTTCTGTATCTATTAAGTGATTGTCTTTCTCATGGACCGCACCGCCCCTTTACCGCCTTTGAAATTCATTTTGTTCAATTTATTATGCGGATAGGAATATATAACAAACTGACATTGATTCATGTTCTTATCCTTCTCATTGTCGCTCTCGCCTTGTCTTCCAATGCGGTAGGGTTTCATGAGGCAGTGTTAACTTATAGAAATATTGGATCCACATTATGTCAGTCCTTGCCCTCAAAAGACTGTTTACCGCATTATTGGTTATACTGTGTTTTCTCAGACCTTACTTTTTGGACGGCACCGTAATAGTGTCGTTCAACTGACCTTGACTCATTGTTGCAGCTGGTAACTAGAGGTGAAAAGAATAATGTGGCTTTCTTACTGTGCTGTGCTCATAAGCAAATGACAACGATGGGTCTCATCCCACAATATAATTTCGAACTAAATAATACAACACTTAGCAATTTGTTACAACAAAAAAAATTAAAAACAATTAGGACAGGGAGAGGGCAGGGTATAACAAGATAGTACATATCTCCGAGGCTTTTCCTGTACTGACAGAAAGCTGCCTAGATAATAAACTTACCTGATTGTTGCAGGTGAAGGTGGGGTGTGGGGCATTACGGAACATCGGTTGAAATTCACGGGAGTATAATCATCTTTTAGTAATTACATACTACAATTACACACCTTGTTTCCATTCAGATAGAAACCGAAAGAAAACTACATGTATAGGATTAGGAGAGCATCTTATTCTAGCCTCCTGGCTAAGGATCAGGGTGGTGCACATTATTATCATAAATTTAGAGAATAAACAACCCGCATAACGTTTCTTTTTTTTTTTAAAGTGGTCCCCCCGAGTCCCCATGGAAACTGCATTGGGTAGTATTTGTGATTGGGAGGGATAGACCGAGTGAAAACGTGTAATTCTACATTTGTCTCCGTGTGGTAACAACTGTTCCCAGGACGTACGGATAGGCATAACCTGCATTTTTCTCTATACGGGAGAGTATGGTAACAAAATTTACCACGACGTACGGACCGCAGGGAAAACAGCGACGTACGGAAAAGGTTGATCAGTTTTAATATTTCTTCTCTCACCCTTGCCCCATTTGAAGGCTTTAGTGTGTTTTCTGGAGGTAACTGGACTGGGAAGTCCTTTGGAAATTTGATTGCCAGTGCATTCCTGAGCAAGTTAAAAGTGTGAAAATTCACCTGACATTGACAATCATGAGTGTCGCCGGTGGAGAATTGGCCAAGTAATTTATAATTAATATAAGCCTTGTAAAAACACAATTAGATCAAGATCTAATCATCTAGATTTCGGTCTTAGATGACAAATAATGTAAACATAATGAAAATTGTTCAGAATGGATGTTGATTCGGCAGATTTTTAAATAAAAAAGTGTTTCTTCTTGCAGCCGACAGTGTTACAGTAACAGATCTAGGTCAAGATCTAGATGCTTTCGGGGAACAACTGTCAAAAGTCATTTTGATCATTTTCCGCAGGACATTGTTGATCTAAATCCTGATAACGCCAGCATCCTGAGGATGATCAACACAAAATTCAAGAAGGCATTAAACTTGATGGGGGATGTGAACACTGAAGCATCAATGTATATAATATACAATCTCACTATCACCTTCCATTACCATTTGATCAGCATGCCATTCTGGCATTCTTGTCCTAATCTTAAAGGATAGAATAGAAGTTCAAAGATGACATACATGATGTATGTACTTCTCTTTGTGTTTTTCTATCGTGTTGGAATTATTTTTATTTATTTTGGGGGGGGGGGGGGGGTCCCAGAATATCAAATAACTTGATCAGTTGATGAGGTTCCATACCTCACAGTTACTGAATAATGGATGTACAAGTTAATCGAAGCTACAGGCAGTTATAGTACTCTCCTCTTGCAGAACTGTATCTTATTCAAATACATTGTAAATGAAAAGCGGGAAAACTGCAATAAACTGTAAGATCATAAAATATGCCTAAGTGTATTAGATCTGCATCAAATTCCATAAAAATGTGGTACTACATGTATAATACATGTATGTGACCAAACTTAGTTTTTCAGTTTTTGTCCTACTCATTACAAATCTTACAACTAGGCTACAACTTCGTAAGTCGTGTGAATTAGAGGTTATTGGTGAATTACATGTATACGACATGTATATGGGTTTTTTGTTGTTGTTTTGTACAGTGATGATATGGACTGGTTTTAACGATATATGTACAGTAGATAACGGTTAAACCAAAATCGGCGGGGCCACGGGTTTGTTTTCGGTTTACACAGAGTTTCACTTTCAGTTTACCAACAGTTGTTTACCCCCCCCCCCCTTACCCTGTCCCTCCCTCCCCCGTTTGTCCTCAACACTCATCCCTCTCGTCCATCTGCCCTTCCCTCCCTCTCTCTCACTGAGAGATGTTCTAATGCCAGATGTGCTCATAGTTTCCCCAAGCTTAGGCGACTTGACAACGCTGCAACAGTAACTTCTTGAAACAACCTGAACACATTTTATACTTAATTCAACAATCATTTTTCCAGCGCTACACAACACACACTGTCGACTGACATAGGCTGCTTAAGTCCAACTCTAGATCTAGCGTTACGTTAATAACGGAACTTAGATTCAGTGCAAATACTATTAAACTTATTTTCACACAACGAACCCTTACAAAATACATGGATCATGTGATGTTTGAAGTTTATTTACGACCAACAAAAGTTTTAAGAAAGGCGAAGACGGGGCGAGGTAGCCTAGGCACCGAGTGAAAGTTTCGATCATACTTTTTGGTTCTGCCAATACTGGTCGAAAATACACCGTACGTCTCTATTTTTGCGGCTCAAAAAAGTTTAATACAATAGGCAACGGTTAAACCGAAATCGGCGGGACCACGGGTTTGTTTTCGGTTTAAACAGAGTTTCGGTTTAGCAATAGGAGGCTTGAAAAACGCTAGTTTCAAGAGAGGCAGCCCAGATCACTGTCATAGAGGACAAATAATGTAAGTGCACAGGCTAAACAGACTCAACACATCCTCGTTCGCTCTTTGTTTTTGACTGAGATTTACTGAGTATGGGGATGAGCGATTGCTCAGGCCAAGGCACTCTCGAAGCATGGATGTGCAGGTGAATGTGGACTAAGGCTGACGTCGGACTGAGCATACACCATACACCATACAGGGGGTGTCTGACTGAGCATACACCATACACCCTACATGGGGTGTCTGACCATACAAAACAGACTCTGTATACCCCTGGACGTCTTGCACGTGTTCTGTGTTTCATCTCCCAAAATGATGTCCATATTAGGTGATCCCCTGATCATTGATCCTGTGATTCTGCATGCTTTGCAGCAGAGAAAAATGTGGTGTAGACCTATCTACTCTAGCCGCCGAGTTGAGAGTGAGTATGCAACTCTGTACCCTAAGCTGCTTGGGGACCCCGAAAAATTCCAGAACTACAGTGCACTCTCCCGATAACGACATGGCTCGGGACCAGAGGTGCATGTCGTTATTCGGAGATTTTCAAGATGGCGGAAAAAGGGGTGTGGTTAGACCCTTAGAATGTAACGTACCAACCATAGTGGGTGATCAGTGATCGGACTTTCCAAACATGTAAAATACACGAAGTGTGTGTGTGTGTTGTGTGTGTTGTTTTGTTAATGTCTTTGTGTCCACATCAGCCAGAATTTGCAGCTTGGTATCTATTGTCAGTATCTTTCTTTTTTTAACAGCAGCTGTCGACATCTTGGGGTGCGTTATTGTTCTCGGGTGAATACAATCGATTCAGCGGTCAGCGATGTGATGACTGACTCATTTAATGCGCGTCACCCTTTTTGTTCCGACGACAATAGACACAGGTGTGTTTTCATTGGCCGATAACAAAGCGATCTCATTGGCCGATAACAAAGCTATCTCATTGGCTATGAGGTGCCTCTGGTAGGACATTTCATTGGTCGGAAAAGAAGTGTTTTTATTGGCTCAGAGAATGAAATGAAACTGACCGGAAACAATATTTTAGCTATTTTTATTTTTGTATCTAGCAAAGTCACAGCCGATTATTGCTAACTCAATGTCGTTATCCGGAGAGTGGTCTAAAAAGTATGTCGCTATTTAGAGAGTTTTATTACTAATAACATATAGTAAAAAAATCGGGACCGGGGGTCAATGTCGTTATCGGGAGAATGTCGTTATTCGGAGATGTCGTAATCGGGAGAGTGCACTGTATGCTAGGATGTCTCAGCAAAGCTTCCAGGAGCTGCATGATCTCATAAAGCACGACATTCAGCCAGGAGTCACCAACCTCAGAGATTCGATTACAACTGAAGAACGTTTACTCATAACTCTCAGGTGAGAAATAAAAACATAAACATTATGGTTATTATGTTTGTTAACTTTTTAATCAAGAAAAAAGAACATAAATGTCAATATTGTCAAATGTCAAATCAATATGTCAACTTAACAAAGTGTCAATAACAGGGACCACACGCCGATTACGACAAATGTTGATACTGCCAGTTTAATTTTTGGGTCTGAGAAGCATAAGGTAGCCGTTCCTGCTGAGCCAAGCACTGTCCCTGTCCCTGCATTCCTGGGTACTGTCCCTGTCCCTGTATTCCTGGGTACTGTCCCTGTCCCTGCATTCCTGGGTACTGTCCCTGTCCCTGCATTCCTGGGTACTGTCCCTGTCCCTGTATTCCTGGGTACTGTCCCTGTCCCTGCATGTACCGGAACAGAGTTTGCTGCACTTCAGTTTTGAATGCAAGCAAGTCCATGGGGCTAAGCAGTTCAATTTGGGGCAGGAGACTGCGGAACCACCCTACTTCAGGATTTTCCGGCCTTGGGTCCTCCTTTTGTCCGATCATTTTGGTTACCGCCTCGCAGTACATGTCTAGCGAAGTCTTTTTGGGGATTGTTTTCGCTCTCTTTGATGCAGAAGACGTGCTCTTTTGTATCGTGCTTGGTGTTTGAGGTTATACATCCACAATATCCTCAGCAATGCCCGCCTCTTCAACGGCCCTTGTAACAATGTCGCTCGTTGATGAATTAGCAGGTCCTTCTTTGCCGCCAGACGATCTACGCATGGTGGTCTCCATCTCACAATGTTGTCCCAAGTGAGGCAGGAGGAATTGCATCTCTGCTGTATATTGCCACTCTGACCTTTTCTTTTTTCCCCCAGACGAAGTTGATGGAGCAGCGCTACCTGACCGCAGCTTCAGACGGTCACGATGATTGTTCGCGTAAACGCGAAGCTTGATCCATTCCTTCCGGGCATCTGCAAAGAAAAAAACAACAATATTGGTATAAGGTTATGCATCTATTTCAGTTTGAAGAAATGTTGATGACTATTTTTTTTCATTTCAGGTACCTGGCGTCTGGGACAAGTTTTCAACACATTGGCTACAACTATCGAGTGTTTCATAACCACACTGGCTTTATCGTTGAGGAAACTTGCAGAGCAATCTGGGAAAGACTGAAGCCATTATGCTTGCCAATTCCAGATCGTGACACTTGGGAGTGAATTGCTGATGAGTACTATCGACTTTGGAATTTTCCAAACTGCGTGGGCTCTCTCGATGGGAAACATGTGAGGATTCAATGCCCGAGAAACGCTGGATCATTATACTTCAATTATAAAGATTTTCATTCTATTGTCGTTCAAGCGGTGGCAGATGCCCACTACAATATTGGTGACTACGGGCGAAACAGTGATGGATCTATTTTTAGAGAGTCTGTTTTTGGTCAGGATTTCGAGAACGGCCGCCTGGACCTACCACCATCAAGACCACTTCCAAACACTGATCAAGAGCTTCCCTTTGTATTCTTGGCTGATGAAGCTTACCCGCTGAGGGAAAATCTTCTCACTCCCTAGGCTCGAAGGGCACTATCCAATCCAAGTCGAGTTTTCAATGCAAGACTCTCAAGGTCTCGTAAATCCGTGGATTTTGGCCTTGTGACGAAAAAATTCGAAGTACTGCAGCGACCAATTCGCTGTTCAGTTGAGCGGGCCACTATCATTATACAAGCTACATTTGCTCTACACAACTTTGTGTCTAGTGAAGGTGATGTTCCTTGGGTTACGGCAAAATACGTGGTTTAGACAGATCAACGACGGAGCACAGCTTTTCCACTACAAGAGCAGGGTGCTCTAAATACTACCGCAGTGCATCCGGTCTACATACTACAGCTCCTGTTATTTAGTTGCTTTTGTTGCTTTATTGTTTATTTGATTACCATCACAGGATTTTTCATCTTTTTTCAACATGTTTTGCATCATGGTGTGATTTGATTTGATTAAAAACTCACCGAAATCTGGAACACCAATGTCCTTGTTGATTTGCTCCCATGTCTTGTCCTTTAAGATTCTGTTCTTGTAATCCGGATGACCTGGATCGTATAACGAAGGCTGTTGTCGAACAAGACCAATTAGAATGTCTTTTAAATCCTATTCACTCTCATCGATGGTTCTGCTGCTGTGGTCGCTCATTGTGCTGCTCAATAAATAGGAAAACTGGTGATGAAACCTCTTCAAATCGTTTGTCCAAAATTCAACAAAAAAGTAGCCAAAACTCGACAAAATATGTCAAACACCTACGTTTATATAGAAATTAATTAAATGCCAAAATTGTCTTGGTTGTCTCAACATGCCAAAATGGCAAGTGTATGGCCATACAACAAACACAGAATGAACATGCACATTCAAGTGTTTGGTGTATGGTGTATGGTGTATGCTCAGTCCGACACGCACAAGGCATTACCGTGTGTTCATTTCGTGTATGATGTATGATGTATGCTCAGTCCGACGTCAGCCTAACTCTCAGAACAGGGAGACGTGTGCGGACGGACAGTACAGAACTGATGTCCCGCTGATCTCGTTACCGTTACCGTACACGCCGCTATAAATGCGCTGTCCGCGATAACTAGCGTTGTCTCTCTGATGTCATACATTTTACATGAAAGGTCACTCGTGGTGCGCCAGACGTAACGTCTGCTGCCGTTTGATTTCGGACCCGTGATGTTATAGGCCTCCCTCCCTCTCCCCCTATCCCTGTAGTGCCACCGCTCCCATGTAGGCCTATACTAACAGGTAGAACGAAGCATGCTCGTTTTTTTGGGTTTTTTTTAAGGGGGGGGGCGGGGAGGGTGTAGTGGGGTGATGCAGTGACCTGAATCGATCTGTGGCAAATCACCTTGGACTAGCCTCTAAATCCAGCAGTTTTCCTTTCGGTTTAACCATAGGGTTATTTCGCTTTAGCGCTAGTTTGTTAACAAAGATAAAGAGCGGAAAAAATCTGGGATTCTTATTTTCCTTCGGTTTAGCCATTTTCGGTTCAACCATTCTCCACTGTATAAATAATAGTAAAGACTGATTTTTGTTCAAAATGAATATGTTCATGTAAGTCTTCGACAAAAATTGATGCAGTACACCAAGTTTCATAATTTTTTATGGCATAGTCGCGAAGTTTTAGCTGCTTACAGGTTCACCTTCTAGCTCAATTACAGTAAGATAAGAAAAGATGTAAATCTGTTAATTCTATTTTTTCTGTGACTATTATTTTCCCCTGTTATATACTGGCGAACATACCAGTTTGCTGAACTTGACAACAGCAATACGAAACTGGGGACAAGGTCGTCTAGAGGCAAGGTGCTCGCCTCTCATGCCAAGGGTCCCAGGTTCTAAACCCGGCCAGTGCAGGCATGTTGGAAGTTTGGGATTTTTCTCATCTTTTCATGTTCCTGATCCTATTGAGGGGTAAGATGGAGTACCTAGTCTTCTCGGATAAGGACGAAAAACATTCGGAGGGCCCGTGTGCATGTTGTGCACGTTAAAGATACCTTGGCAGTTGGAAATCGAAAAGAGCAGGCCAAACAGCCGCTGCCCAGGAAAAACCAAATAAAATTCATCCCTACCACCCCCCCCCCTCCAAAAAAAAAAATGCAACTGGCGCTGCACTGTGGCGACGACTTGCCCGCTCCAGTTGTAACTGGGTGCAATGACACAAAGGTAAATTTCCCAAATGGGATTCAAGTAGTATACAAAATACAAATACATAGCAATAGGTACATGTCATCGAAATGGACCACATGGATGAATTTGAAGTTTTCATTTCTGCTCCGACGGAAAGTGTATCATTTGATGAAACACAATATGTAAACCCTGTATTTTCCAAGGTTTTGAGGGAAGAGTTAGAAAATTGTGGTTGATGAAGCTATCTATAGAGCGCAGTCGGTAGTGAGTTGTTGCCTTCGCCCACACGACCAAATGAGTATTGAAGAACAGACTTGAATGTGAAGCCTATTTAATGTACAGGGACTAACTGGTGAATAGGACAGTGAATGGCACATAACGACGAAAATATACAATGCTGACACGATGGTCATTAACGTTGATACTGATAGACTTTCCTCAGCCATTGCTATGTGGTTGAACGCTCAATGCGTAGACAGCGACAGGAATGTTATTTACATGTACTGCTCATTATTTTAATTTTTATAATTTTATGTATGTGTTCCTGGAAACATGCCTCGTAAAATTAAAAACGTTTGGACTTCTGGGAAATTATGGCACTTTGATTTCATCATTTGACTCTTTCCATCTTCCAGTTCCACTGTCCTGTCTTTGATTGTTTTTCTGATGGACCACACAGCCCATTTACCGCCTTTAAAGTTCATTTTGTTCAATTTATTATGCGGATAGGATAAATTGACATTGATTCATGTTCTTATCCTTCTCGCCTCATCTTCCATTGCAGTAGCATTTGATGAGACAATGTTATAGAAATATTGGAACCACATTACTTTAGTCCTTGTCCCCAAAAGACTGTTTTCCGCATAATGGTTATACTGTGTTTTCTAGACTTTACTTATTGGACAGGCCAATGGACAGATCAAGGCTGGTGTAGGCCCCCAAAGTAAAAAAAAAAAACAACCTCGAATTTGCTGCCTTTGCAAATTGCACGATAGTCCAACTTTGACCGCCCAAAAAATGACGGTTTACTGGGTCACAACGATGATGAAATCAAGCATTGGGTGGGGTCTATAAAAACAGTTGGCGCTTCGCACTGAAACATGCCCTATGTCTCATCTTAGCATACCCCATAGATACAGGTATGTGAACCATTACAGGGCTGAGAACATAGCTCATTGTAGTGAAAGGGAGATAAACCCGTTATTTTGATCAGCTGGACCACTAGACGTGGTCAAGGGGAAGTAACCACACAGAAACCATAGATAATCTCCCCTTATTGTTTATCACGCACTGAGATGAGTCATGCAGGTGTTGAGTAACATTGCCAACTGGTGTACTCACTGCGCCAATTTTAAATCATAGTCTTAGCGTGGTCTGTATTGTCCAGGATTGGTCAATTTAAGTGACCATCCCTGGTGCCAGAAGTAGAACCTTGTTATGTATCACTACATTGTAAGTTTTGTTTAGTTTTTATCTTGTTAAGTAATATTTCCTTTTATAAGATAGTGTATTTGGAACATACACGAGCAAGATGGTGGTCTTTAAAAATGTTTTTATTTGTTTTAATGTTTTATTAGAATTTGCACTTAGTGAACTGTAAGGAGTGAATGGGTTGCGCGTGTTTGGGTGACGCTTAGATGATAGCGTGGGTCAGTCAGTTCCACCCAAGTCTTCAAGACAGCAGGACGTGTCATTGTGTCCAGACTAACATAAAAGTAAAAGAAGTTGTATAATTTATATTTCAAGATTTGTGAAGTGCCAGCTCTGATGATGTAGTTCAAGTGTGAATTCATTTGGTTAGTTCACCGCGCCTATCGGTTGGGTTTATTGGGTTTATTGTGGTTTATTGTATTGTCATGTGTTTATTGTATTGTGTTTATTATTTGATTTGTTATTTTCTTTTCCTTTTAATAAAATTGTTGTCCTCTCAAAACCTGATAGTTTTGTTTGTATGTTTGACTGTGTAGAGAGCCCCGCTCGTCTCGTCCTGTGTTACATTATTTGGTGTCAGATTAGAATAGCTATAGATAGAGAGAGATCCCGCTCGGTTTACCCCGTTCCTGTGTTATATGTACACTAGTGAACTAGATTCCACGCGCCGCTTCGCCAGCCGTCTCTTTCCCTGCTTCCCGACGGGAGCCGGAATGGTCCGCATTGAAAGCCCCTCTCACCATCGCGGTGTGGGCTGAGCGCTCCATGCTGGCCTAATCCAGCCTAGGTAATGGGTTGAAAAATAGCGGTGATTGTGATTGATTTTGCAGCTTTAATTTGACTGTGATTGATTTTGTAACTTTCATTTGTTTATAGTCATTCACGTACCATTTCCGTACACTATGACATAAAATTGAATAAAATTCCTCGATTGAAAAAAAAAAAAAAAAAGACTGATTCAACCGCCACAACTCACCACAACTACAATGGAAATCCAAGATGGTGTTAATGATAACAGGTGCGAGACGCTGGGGTAAGCCTGGAGGGAAGACAACGGATGATGAGAATAGATAGATAGATAGATAGATAGATAGATAGATAGATAGATACATAGATAGATAGATACGTAGATAGAACAGACAGACAGACAGATAAACCTTAGAGAGACATAGACAGTGATAGAAACAGATAGAGAGAGAGAGTGATAGAGACAGATAGGGAGAGGGATTTAGAGAGAAAGAGAGGGAGAGAAGCGAGAGAGAGATAAGATAGATAGATAGAATGATAGATAGATAGATAGATAGATAGATAGATAGACCCATAGATAGATAGATAGATAGATAGATAGGGTCAGATCAGATCAGAATAGATCAGATCTGAATAGATTAGATCAGATCAGAATAGATCAGATCAGAATAGATCAGATCAGATCAGACCAGAATAGATCAGATCAGATCAGAATAAATCATATCAGAATAGATCAGATCAAAATAGATCGACTAGATCCGAACAGATCAAATCAGAATAGATAAGATCAGATCAGAATAGATCCGAATAGATCAGATCAGATCAGAATAGACCATATCAGAATAGATCAGATCAGTTCAGACTAGATCAGATCAGATCAGAATAGATCAAATCAGATCAGAATAGAACAGATCAGAATAGAATAGATCAGATCAGAATAGATCAAAATAGATCAGATAATATCAGAATAGATCAGATCAAATCAGAATTGATCACATCAAATCAGAATAGATCAGATCAGATCAGAATAGATCAGATCAGATCAGAATAAATCAGAATAGATCAGAATAAATCAGAATAGATCAGAATAAATCAGAATAGATCAGATCAAAATAGAATGATAAGATGAATAGATAGATAAAATAAATAGAATAGATAGATGGAATAGATAGATAGATAGATAGATAGATAGACTTTCTCATAGACAAAGGCCTACACGCTGCTCCGTTTACAAACACGATGACTCAAATAATGAGTCTCGACCCACCCCAAGATGGCCACCAGCGCCTTCTAACAATCCCATTCAGTCCCTGGCGTGTCTGGGCATTGGCATACCAATACAGAGGCTGAGGTTCATTTTGCGTATTACATGTATTTTGATCTTGACCTATTAACGTTTCTGCCAGCTTCTCAGTCAACAAATTTTTCAACAAATGATTTTTAAAGGAATTCCAACTTAAAACACGATGGAAAGTAGCCTACATTGTGTTAAATGTCATTTATCTGGCTTTCTGTGTGAGTTATTTTCAAACACGTGCGTTATATCGGGGCAACGCTCTGCGATCCTTTGTTATGAGGGGGTCAAATCAGTATGTGCAGCTCAGGGCAAAACAGCAAGACTATGTCTTGTTCAAGCACTAAAAACACACAACTTCACATATTAAACTATACAAAAGATAGTATATTTTTACAGGCGAAGAACTGAACTTTACTTTGATGTAGGACACATGCTGCTTTACATAAACACACAACAGTAGTAGCCCTGTAATGTTGGTCTAAAATTATGCAAAACGGGATTTTGCCCCTTTAGCGGAGCAGTTTGGACTACCTATTACATGTACATGATGTAAAGAAAAAAAAAAGAAATTGGTAATTGATTTCAGAACAAATGCAACATTACTTCCACCGCTTAAAATCTATAATCAAAACATTGAGATAGTTGACACTTATAGTATTATAATATATAATATGTATGTCTTAGAATCCACGGCAATTCCAAACTCGACTGGCACGTTCATACCATCTCAGTCCACGCGAAGGCAAACAAGCGTATTTATTTCCTGAGGAAACTTAATTAGATCAATTGATGCAGACAGAACACTCATCCAAATATTTTATAAGAATATAAGTCAACTATCAAAGTATCATCCTATTTTGTATCACAGCCTCGGGAGACAATGCAAAGGAGCATGAAAAGAACAGAATTAACAATTCTATTGTCAAAAATGCGTGCTATCTGATGTAAGTGACGGTGAAATTATGAACTTTGATGAGTTATTCAGAAACTGAAATTAATTTTAAATGACTGCTCTCATCCCCTGTTCTTGGTTCCAATCTAGGGGACAAATACTTAACTCTTTCAGAAGGTCAGTGTTACGGGCTTTGGTGAAGCCTGGACATGATTAATTTTTTCCCACTTTGGGAAAAAACAGCATGGTTCAGAAAAACGCTTACCGAAAAAAAAAAAAGTACTGATAGTGAAGTAAAATGGTACGCGTCAAATAAAAGAGAACTGAATGTAGAAGTAGGATTCAATATAAATCTGCGATGCACCCAAACGCGTTTTTGGCTGATGCCGATAAATCGGGGATACCGGTATGTCCCAAAAGAGTTAAAAACAGAGAGCATTACAGGCGATCTTTTTAGCCATTCGCCATTCGAAGCAGCAGTGTTTCCTAATTTGGTACACTGTTGTGAGTTTACCAAATCTATTGTTCTGACAGTGTGTAAGTAATGTTCTTTTTTGCTGGTAATGTTGTGTAAAAAATATGCATGTGTGTGGTATGAGTAAGAGACCTATGTGCTTTTGATATTGTATTTAATGTACTGTTACTGATGCTGTGACAACAATTTCCTGACAACAGGATAATAAAGTTATACATGTACAATGTATTTTATTATTCTTATCTTATTTTATTTTGTGTATTGTCATTTAATTTGTGAGTCAGAGTTTCATTGTTTCATTGTTTTCTTTGTTACAAAATTGTGGAAGATAGGTTTCTCTCAATATTTTACAGTGCAAATAACATCACCTTAACTCCACTTTTTCGTGACCGCGTTCTATTGCTCATCCCTGGCCGATCGAGTTTTCACTCGTGACGGCGATGGCGAATATCATTATGGCAGTATTCTTTAGTTGTGTTACGGCCCCATAAAGGCAGTTAGAGACTGTCGGGGTATCTGGGAGGTAGCGGGATCTGAGGTGTTTTAGTCCTTGGCACTCCGCCAGGATGTGCTTGACTGTCTCCTGCGGGGACCCGCAGTGCCGGCATACTGGCTCACGGAGTGGGTTGAAACGATTTAGATGTGCGTTCAACTGGACATGTCCCGTCCTCATACGCTGTATGACTGTCGCGTATTTTCTCTCTCTAGTGTCAATATCGGGTCTTTGATGTCTGGTTTGGTTTGGTTATGATACACCCTACGTCCTTTATCCGAGTTTGCCCATTGATCTAGCCATTTCCTGCGTCCGTGAGCGCGGATTCTGGCTCGGGCTGCTGGGTAAGACGTTGGGTGCTTTGGCTGTTTGCCTCTGGTCCCCAGTTTCGCTAGGTTATCTGCAACCTCGTTGCCCCGGATTCCTATGTGCGCGGGGATCCACTGGAGGTGGACCTCGACACCGTATCCACTTATGATCTGGTGGCAGATATGTCTGATTTTATCTGCGCCATGTGCCTCGAGCTTGTGGTTGAGCGATTGGACGGCCATCAGTGTGGCCCTTGAGTCTGAGAAAACAACAATATCTTCTGGCGATACTGTTCCGTTTTCAAAGCCGTTGAAAACCGTAGTCAAGTGTTCTCCAAATCGCTGTCGCCTCAGCGTCGAAGTTGGAGCCGTTCGCCCCGCAAGGCCCATAGATCTTTTCGGTGTCGGTGCCGTCAGAGTAGTAGATTATTGCTCCGTACCCCGCATTCGTAGTCGCCTGTACTGCCGAGCCGTCAGTATAAGCCTTAATCATGTGTGCTGGGTACGAGTCAATAGTTTCGCCAGCAGCCGTTTTCAGAATCGTGGGATTGACCTCCTTAGTCATGTTTGTGTCTAGTAGCGTGGTTTTGACCACTGGGGGTTTCAGGGAGGCGTGAGGTGGCTCTTTCGTCCATAACCGAAGGGGCATTCTGTCCTGTTCTAGCCCATACTCCTCAGTTAGCCGTTTGGCTTCGCCCAGGAACGACTTCTTCTGAAGTATTCTCGGTGGCCGGTCGATTTCGATCGCCTCCTGCGCCGGGTAGTCCGGCTCGAGCCTTTTTAACCTCTCGTACTGCTGTAGTACGCTTCCTTCCCCTCTGGTTGCCAGTGGTTCCACATTGGTCATGATTTCGAGAGCATTCGTAGGAGTGGTTTTGAGGCAGCCTGTTATGAGTCTCAAGGCGCTGTTCTGAACTCGGTCCAGCGCCGTTGGTTGCAGTGGCAGGCTATACTCTAGGCCTGCTCGGACGTAGGCTAGGTATAGCTGTCTGAGAACCTTCCCAGTGGCACCCCAGTTGGTACTGGCGAGCATTTTTAACAGTGTTAATCGCCTCCTAGCCTCAGACTCAAGCTTGCTGACGTGCGTTTGCAAGTTGAGCCTGCTGTCAAGTTCAACTCCCAGGTATCGTGGTGCGCTTGCCCTTTTGAGTGTCTGGCCATTGATCTTAAGAGTGATGGTGGCTTTCTGGGCGTGTTTGCCGTTGGTGAAGAGTTGATAAACGGTCTTATCGACGTTTATCTCCATCTTCCACAATCGGCAGTAGCAGGCAAGCGTCGCGAGGTCCCGGTTAAGGTCTCGCTGTAGCCATTGGACATGCTTTCCTGTCCTCCAGATTACCATATCATCGGCATACATCGCTTTTTCGCATCTCAGGTGCTGGGTAAGGTCGCTGGTGTAAGCTGCAAAGAGCGTGCAGCTTAACGCTGAACCTTGCGGCAGGCCATTCTCCATGGTGAGTTGGCTTGAGGTCTGTCCGTTCACTCTGGTGCGGACTGTTCGATTGTGCAGGAAATCTTTTACCCATCCGTACAGATTTCCTTTGACCTCCGCCTTGAGTAATTTAAGGAGTAGCCCACCTTTACACACCTTATCGTACGCTTGTCTGAGATCGACGAATACAGCGATCGTATGCTCCCGCCTATGGAAACCATTATTGACCGCTTGGATCAATCGGATAAGCTGGTCCATCGTCTGCCTGCCACTACGGAAGCCCGCCTGGTGTCTGTCTAGAAGACCGCGCTCTTCTAGATACCAGGTCAGCCGGTAGTTAACCATCCTCTCCCCTACTTTGCAGATGCAAGAGGTAAGGGAGATTGGCCTGTAATGTGATGGTTCGGTACCATCTTTACCTGCTTTAGGGATAGCTGTCACCACTGCCTTTTTCCAGTTAATAGGGAGTTTTCTCTAGTGCCACGTTCAATTTATTAAGGCTAGGAGCCATTTCTTTGCCGTAGGGCCCATCTGGAGCAACATCTCGTTAGAGACTTTGTCCGGGCCAAAGTGTCTGAATGCGAGTGTGAAAACTAACAAGGGGACCCTAGCGGCGAGGGATCCCCCTGCGACACTTAACATGTTGCAGCTCAACGTCTGCGGCCTTCGCCCGAAGGTCCTGGAGCTAACTTTATGATTTTTACACTTGCCAAGTGCTCTCTCCAGTTCCTCTAGGGTGAACTCACTGTTAAGGCCCTTGTAATCACTGTCTACCTACGATTGTTCGAGCTGATGCCTGACCTTACGGAGCCCCTTGTCCATATTCGTAGCTTTGCCACTCTTATTTGTACTGGCAAAGTGTCGGTTAAGCATGATTGCACGCTTATGGTCTGTCACCGCGACCGTCCCGTTTGCCCGTATCGGAGCGACATTCTTCACTCTTTGCCCCCGATTAAGGCGATTCAGGACGGTCCACACTCGGCCACCACTCGGGTCCACGTTCAGGTTTAACCACTTTGCCCTTTTTGTGCTTCTAGACAACAGCTTGACTTTGGCGGTCAATCTGTTATATTCGATTCTGGCCGCCGTGCTCGTTTTTGCTTTTCTTCTCGCCCTCTTACACTGTCGGACCGCCTGTTCAAGTTCCTTTGACCAGGGCAAGCGATTTAGGGGCTGCAGTCCTCGCGGAATACTCCGCTTAGCAGCTGCGAGCACGGCCGAAGTCAACCTCGTTCAGAGTTAAACCTAAAGTCTCTCTGAACTCTTCCCATCTGCCTCGTTTATAGTTCCAGTTCAAGCGTTTCTCCTTCTTCTTAGCTGTTTTAGTCTGGATTTGTACGAGGAGGGGAAGGTGGTCGCTACCTTCGTCCTCGAGGACTGCGTAGCTGTGTCTGGTAACGAGGTCAGCAGATAGAAGCGTAATGTCGGGCCGACTCTCCGCACCGTTTGCTCGATGCAGGCAGGTGGGCGCGGAGTCGGCTGATTGTATCCGGACCAGGTTGGAACTTAGGAGGAGATCTTCGACGTTTCTTCCTGCGATGTTCGTCGATTCTGGGGCGTACCCCATTTCAGGGCTTCGTGCGTTGAAGTCTCCTCCGATGATTGTATTATTCAAGGTAGCCTCTGTCAACCCTAGGTCGCAGGGGACCTTAGGAGGATTATAGACATTCGTGATGGTGAAGGCCACGCCGTCCTTCCATACTGTAAGGGTGAGGGTATCAGTTTCACCGTTGCTCGTTGGGGCGTGCTGCCTCACAGCCGTCATGTCATTGCGAACCAGTGTTGCAATGCCTCGGCACTTGGTACACGAGCAGGTGTATATGGTATACCCTGTGACGTGCGCGCCTCTCCCATTCAGTAGAGTCTCTTGAAGGAGAGCTACATGTATGTGTTTTGACTTGAGGAGCTTAGTTAGCTCCAGGACCTTCGGGCGAAGGCCGCAGACGTTGAGCTGCAACATGTTAAGTGTCGCAGGGGGATCCCTCGCCGCTAGGGTCCCTTTGTTAGTTTTCACACTCGCATTCACACTCGCATTCAGACACAGGTCACCAGTAGCATACTTGCGTAGGGGGACCTGGCAACTGCCATCCTCCCTACGGAGAATATGTTTGGGTTTCTCGGCCCCAGGTTTCTTCTTGCCATATTTTACCATCATGTATAGTGGGAATCTGTTGCTGCTTGGACCCCTTTCAGACAAATGGAGGCTGATGACAGCCTGAACCGACTGATTCGTATCACGTCGTGACCAGACTCTCACTTTCTCATCCGCCAGCGTGCGGTCATTGTCTTGTTTAGGTCACTGTCACGTAGTGCTTGCTGCACGACTTCTCGAAAGATCGATCTGGTCAGTCCCCGGCCCTCAATCGGGGACTGCCACCACTGCGTTCTGCTAGGCCAGTTGCCCACATCTGCCTACAGCAACGGAAAGCTCCCAGTGTTTAACGGCTTCGGGAAAGTCAGCCGTCAGCCCGTCCCCGTTGGCCAGCCCCCAGCTTGGGCTGCCCCGCTGCTACCACGTGGTGGTCGGGAAGAAATTCTCCCCGGGTCTCTCCAGACCTGGGATCGGGCTTATCCGGAGCCCGGAGGTTGCGGAATGGTCATAGGCGAAACGGTGATCATCTGCTAGTACCACTCGTTCGCATGCACCTTGTACGAAGGACCCACCGAAACAGTTCCAGTATTCAGCTAGAATAGTTGGTTTCCCGGAAAGACTGCAACAGCAGGACCCTCGGAGCAGCGCGTGACCGCGTTCAGTTTCTCTCATTTCGTAGAGACATGATCACATACAGATTTCATAGCCATCTGAAAAAAGGTTAAACTTATTCAAAGGGATCTTTTGAGACAAAATGGTAATTGGAAAGTGGTGGGTTTTTTTAGGGGAGGGAGGTGTGGGTGGGAAGAAGTGCCCATAATTTAACAGCAGTCAATAGAAATATTGCTGGTGCAGCAAAATATTGAGCAATGACATGAAGGACAAATCTGGGCAACTATCCCAGCAGGCACATACATGCAGTTTGGTCACATCAAATTTTAGTGGGCAGCTCAGAGAACCAAGAAAATAGGGCTAAAATCTGAAACATGTACATGATAACAAAGGTTATTCACATCCTGAATTTTCTGAAAACAAGAATGCGGTAGAGAACAGTTACCTTAAAGTTGTAGGGAAAATTTTTTTTAAATCTTTTTGAAAAGAAGCTGATGCCTCACTTTTCACTTGTGGATTTTCCGGGGTTGTTTTTATGTGGATAACTTATTGAGACCACTGGGTGCGCCCGGTGATCGGACGTTCTCAATTTTGTGATATGGGTCCATGGTTTTCAAGGCTTTCTGTGATTCCTGTGTCATGTAGGCCTATGTAATAAACTAACAATCCAGAGACTGAAACCACACATAAGTACTGTACATATACGTGAGATTGTCACAACAATTAAAAACAACAGTCTATCGTTTAAATTTGTATCGAAGGTGCTGTGCCAAAAACAATAAGGATAAAGCGCATGGTGGCAGCCATGCATAGATTCATTAGTAAAATATAAACAGTGAAAGTGACCCTGCATAAAAATGCCACTAAACTGCACACGGTTAGTGACCGTGCATAAAAACGCTGCTGTACTAATTATTATATACGGTCGTGACCATGCATGAAAACGCCTCTGTACATGGTTAGGGCCGTGCATAAAAACGCCGCCATTATATGTATGACACTTTAGAGTCTGTCAGCAAGACGACAGTGGTAGGCTACATGACACATGAAAATTTAAGATCAAAGAAATCATTACCAAAAATTAACTATGCAAAGAAAGATAGATTTGCTTTTTGACTTTCATACCTGTTATGTTGCCACCATTCTGCACCAAAGACATCAGTAATGCATTTTCTGGTTCAGCTTTAGCATCTTCTACGATGGTTATAAAACGCTTATCCAAAAAGGATGACTGGAATGTCCACAGTGGTGGGTGGAGTTTGGGGTAATTGAGCTGATTGTATTCATGGTTAGAATGTGACACTTCATGAAAGGATTTCCGCCTACCCACCTCAGCTTCTATCTGAAATAAATGTACATGATATAATATTAATAAGAGTGGTAGAAGTTATTATCTTACAAAATGAGAAATTTTCATTCTTGCAATAAAACAACTCTGCATTCTAATGAATAGATTATAGTTTACAAGAGTATTTATTTCAAGAGTGAAAAAACAAAGACATTATCCCAAAATGCTGATGTTATGTTCGTCCATATCTTTCAGAATTCTTTATGGAAATCAGAGAAACTACGATGATTTTTGTATATATTTTACTGGTTCATTTTCTGACCATTGGTGACACTCACCTGATGCAGGACTTCAGCGTACTGATTTTCTGTGGCACAACCCTTCATATGTAAGAGCTGACAAAAAAGAATTAACCATAGGCTAAATTAGTAAAAATATGATCTCAATGATATATGAGGAGAATCAAAAAGTTCTGAGTTTGACTTTGGGTTCTACGGCGCATTGGCAAGACAGCAGCCACTTTGTGCCTTTCACGGTCTATTACTATTAGGGTTAACGTTCTTTATTTATGTATATATACAGACTGTCTAAATTTTATCATAGAATTAAATACTTTCGTATAATTTTATCAAATTGGTCAAATTCTCAAAAGTTGTTTTATATGGATCTGAAAAAAAGTTTTGTAAATGAGTATAAAAGTTTTAAATCAAGACTTGTAGATCTTAACCTCTCTCAGAAAGGACAGAATGGTCTTGGGTCCACATTAGAAATTAGAAAATAATTCTTTCATAGATCCACTGGCATAGGTAGTGCCTTCTTCAGTATTATATATATACTAGATGACCTACCGGGCATTGCCCGGAATAAGCAATCATGTGCCCCCCCCCCTCTCTCTCTCTAGTATAATAAAAGTAATAAACTACAGTCTTGCTTCAGAACTCATGCGCATCACAACATTACGCACCAAACTGAACGCTTGAGACGGTTACTTTTTATGACATGTACTGTACTATATATTACGAAACAAACATGCAAAAATACAGATGTTACATAGCAATAAACATTGTTATTTTTTTTAAATACATGCTCGAAGTAAACAACTTTTAATTATAGCCATCATCTTCCTTATCTCAATTGCTACCTTCCTGCCAAATTTAAGGCCTGAAGAGTGTATAGTTTGGTCAGTTAGTCATGCCAAAGGTTTCAAGTTACTGAAATATGTAATAGATTATATTTATATGCATGAAGTCTACACATTCACTTCAGTCAAAATATCTTACTTTTAATATTGATAGTTGGCAATTGCATGCCACATATTCTGGGGATCTTCCCCCTTGAGTAAGAAATGGTGTGTGAGGTGGTATGACCCAGACGGAGTCCACTAGTATGGACAATTTCATCTCCCCAATTTTGTTGAGAGACGTGAGTCCACTGTCCAAGTTCATCTTAGATTATGTGTAGTTAACTAGTTTCTTCGTCCCATTTTTCTTGCCATCTCAATTTCATGAAGTTATTAATACTATACTGGTTTAAAGTCAGTGTGTGGTATTTTTAAGTGTTCTGGCGGACGTTTCAATGTTTCTTTGGCCAGTGTGTCTGCTGTTTCAATACCCTTGATGCCAGTGTGGCCAGGGATCCAACCGAGAACAATTTCATATTCCCTACGTTGGACAGTATGTGAAGACGTAACGTACTGTTGATTTCATGAGTTTTCATATTTGGGTTTTTTAAAGCCTGGAGGCAGGACAGTGAATCAGAAAAGATATTAGATATATATTTGAAATTTTCCACCTCACATGATTGGATTTCGGTCTATGCGAGCACAGACTGGATCCATAGGCAAAAAATAGACTGTAATCTGAATATGTATATAATATATTATATGAAAATGTTATAATAAATACCAGCATTCCTTTTCAAAATAAATTTATGGATTCTTAATTTAAGAATTACTCTAATAATAAAGAAGATCAAAGATTTCACTCCAGTTCTAGAGGATTTTCTTACAATTATATATGATCATAGAATCCCTTCATATCACAAATGAAAGATAATAAAGGTGTGGTTTAACTAAAGCAAAATGAGGTGCTGACGTGCTTTTATTTATATTCAAACATTTTATTAATGTTCGTCACAACCACTGCATGATTAAATTCTAATTGGACTATTGATATTTACCTGACGGTATTCTTCCTCAAACTGTGCTTGATTTTCAAATACCACATGCATCTTGTACTTGTTTATAAAAATATTTCGTTTGAAGAAACAGGAGCAAATATATTCAGTTTGTAATGACGGTCTAAACAGCATCTTCATGTCCACATTTTCAGATTCAGCAGCCAAATCATCAACTTGAAGTTGGTTCATTTCACTGATCTGCAATGGTGTCTTGGCGCTTTTCACAATATCTATATATTTAACACAATAAAAATACCTTCTGTTTGCACAGCTACATCTAGATCCACCATAACAGTATGAGGTTAATCAACACATTCTAAAAATGTCCAAAACTTTCATACGCTTGTCCACAGTGCACACCAGACACACAGACTTCCTCAACTGTATTTCATTCATACACCTGCCTGTCAACCGGCATTGGGTCTCAGTAAAATACAGTGTAAATACACCCTCATTTTGAAGCAAAGAATACATACAGGTACTAAGAATGACTGAACAGTTCCAAGGAAGCATCTGTTTAAGATGTGTGTTTGTAGATCTTTATAAATGTTAGGAGGCTCGGTGCCCTTGGCATTTACACACACTTCACTTTTCTTGTTGTTATGTCACATTTGTCCTGTTCTTGTTTCTGTGTGTTGTTATGGTAGAGATTAGCTTTTTTTAGAATTTAACCTGGGCAGCGGCTTTATTCGGCCTGCTCTTCTCGACTTTCAACTGCCAAGGTATCTTTAACATGCACGTGGGCCCTACGAGCCTATTGTCCTTTCCGAGAGGTCTAGGTGCTCGATCCTACCAACCATAAGATCAGGGACAGGAATTTTTCCCCCAAAAAAAATTCCAGCATGCCTGCACCAACCAGGGATAGAACCCGGTACACTCGGCCTGAGAGGCAAGCACCTTGCCTCTAGACCAACATGTCTGCCACATTTCATCCCCTTAGAATGACTAAGCTCTATTTCCACTTTTTGGCTGAAATGAGTCACACACTACACATTACTTCTACAGGTGTTCTCCATTGTGTGTCCAAATATCAAGTGGATACGGTGTGTAATTTGCAAGTATTACTAAAAAGAAAAAAGTTGTACATGCACCACTAGTATAAGCTATGAGCACGTGAAACCTCAATCATCAATTTCTCAAAAGTCAACGGAAGGGAATTAAAACCTTGTCATTCTAAGGGGACGATTTATTTAAGATGGAGAATTGCATTATAAATCTTCTGCCTGTATTTCACATTCAAATTTTGATGTTTCTTGTTTCCATCAATGTAATTTTTAAGGCTGCCCTTATCCGTCAACATTATTGACGGATACTGCCCAGCTTTATCCGTCAACATTATCGACAGATACTGTCCAGCTTTATCCGTCAACATTATCGACGGATACTGGCCAGCTTTAGCTGTCAATATTATCGGCGGATACTTGGGTTTATCCGGCAACACTATCGGCAGATCTTGGGCCGCCAACAGTATCGGCGGAAAAAGCTCAGGTTGACTAATGATAAAAAAACAACAACAAACAAACAAGCAAACTGGATTTTTAAAAAATTACCAAGCAGATTGATTACATATATATAAAAAGACTTTTATAAGAAAAGAAGAAAAAAAAAAACCTACCCTGCTGAGAATCGAACTACTGTCCCCCGATGGACAGGTGTAGCTACAAAAAAAAAATTTGATTTCTTCCGTTATTGTTCTTGGGTTAAAAAATAAAAAGATTGAAAAAGACTCATGAAAAAAAACAACTGCCGTGCTGAGAATCGAACCACGACTCCTGATTGACGAGCAGAGACACTAACTTCTACGCTACTGAGGAACCTGACTAATTGTGAGGAAAGTCTTACTAAATAAGCATGACCAAACCGAGAAACCCATGTCAAGTTCAACGGATTAGACCTGAACCTTCGTATTATGTATCCAATTAATCAATAAATTTCCAAGCCTCTCCAATTTCAATATCGTTTTCAACACTCGCCCAATACGAACGTTGATCGCGTCGGGATGAACGGAACAAGGGAGGAAGACAGAGAAAGGTTCGAATCAGGGGAGATGACTCGCAAATACAGAATTTATGTTGACGGATAAAAAAAATCCTTAGGAGAAATTATATCCGTCAGTATCGACGGATAAACACTTCGAATTTTTAAATGTTCTCTTTACAATTTTGTAATATAAATAGGGCCTATAGGGCTTTCATCACAGCATTAAATGTTAACTTTGACGTCCCTATTTAAGAACAAGACCAAACAGCCTCACACCTACAAATTTTTATAAGAGCTTGCAACGTTGACTATAATGTAATAATTATTATCTCGCTTGCTTGTGGAGCACACAGACAACCGATGGTTATTATAACGCTGTGGCTATTCTTACGGCAGCCTACCAACTTACCTAGGCTATATTAGTCCATTGTCAGATTGATATAGTAACGACGTGAGGGTCTAGTCAGTTTGTATCATCGAGGCCGTAGGCCGATGTTCTTCTGGGCAGTAGTCAGACTGACATATCAGGGTGAGCCGCCGGGGTAGCTATGTATTGTTTTCACTCGGACTATAGAATGCATTCGGAAGTCCTTCTTAGAGTTAACGAGTGAAAACAATACATAGCTACCCCGGCGGCTCACCCTGATATGTCAATCTGACTACTGCCCAGACGAACATCGGCCTACGGCCTCGATGATACAAACTGACTAGACCCTCACGTCGTTACATATCAATCTGACAATGGACCAACAGTTGGTAGGCTGCCGTAAGAATAGCCACAGCGTTATTATAAAGCCCTAATCTAATAAGATCATTTTTCTTAATATAGATTCTAGGCCTAGATTCTAGATCTAGATCTAGATTCTAGATTAGATCTAAATATTCCATAACTTTTTTTTTTCGGTTAATGAAATGACTTTACTTTTTGACATGGGGAATTCAGGAAAAGAAAACAAGAAACACAAACTAAGGCATTCTGAAAGCCATTCACAAGCCCAGGGACATCAGTTTTCAATTTTAGTCATTTGCCTGGTGTAACTGTAAATGACATTTGAAAAATTCTCTGAAAATGAAACGCCGCGATGTTGTTTACAACTATAAGCAATAAGAGTTACTTCCCTTGCCTTGCATCTATTTCCCCGCTTGGTTAGGCCAGAGAGGATCCTCTCTGGTTAGGCCTAGGCTATTTTCATGGGTCAGAGAAATTTTCTCTGGAACCTTCGGAGATTCTCGGACTAACGATAGTGAAGGAAACTCGTCCGTCAGCACAGACCAAAAAAGGTTATATACACAGACCAATAGTAGTCCTTGACATGGACTAACAAAATACACTGTACCCAGACTGGATGGTCACATAGTGTGACGTCACAAAACAGCGAAAGGTCATGAACCATCCGCCATTTTAGGTTTACGGTAGCGACCGACGCTTCAGCATAGCTACAATTTTGAATGATACCATTTTGACACGCCTACTGAACGCGGTAGTTTGGTTCCGCACCAAGAAATTAATACATGTACAACCAATCTTGACAAATAAAAAGAAATTTCTTTGGTTATAGGGTCGCCGCTCGGAAATTCCGTAAAAAACGACACAGCCCGAAGCTCGTGTTTCCAGTCTGGTTAATTTATAGGCCATGGGACCAAACTTGTAGCTTGTCATTCCGTTACGCACCTCAGGGGATAAGCTGATTTTTTGCATGCAAGCTCTTATGCATCTCTCCTTCACAAAAAAACCAATGTTGTTATTTCAAGTCTTGCACATTTTTGTATAATTTGTATGTAAAGTGTGCCAATAAATGATAATTAATGATGCGAATTGAGTTTGCCATTTAAACAATGCTATTTTAATCAACCAATGGAATTGAGTCTTTCGCCGCGAAATCCAAAATGGCTGCCTCCATGATGGAATGCTGTATGCACACTAAGAAAGATGTAAATAGCAATATAATTCAGTTTTCTTTGAAAAGTTGGATGATATTTCGAGAATAAACAATCATGTGCTTCTCTCTCTCTCTCTCTCTCTTACAATAAAAGTAGTAATCTGCAGTCCTGCTTCAGAACTTATGCGCACCAGGACACTGAGCACCAAGCGTTACTTTTTATGACCTGCGCGGTACTATAACACTATTAACAGAATGGAGGCAAGATGGAGGATGAAAATGACAGCACGAGAAAACAATGCATTTTCTATAAATTCAAGAACCAAACTAATCAAAATAATAAAAACTTCTGTGCACCCTCCGCGGTTTTTGAAATGGACATGTAAAATTGGATTAGTATAGGAGGTCTAATAAAAAAGCCTTATGCGTTCAAAGGTGGAGATTTTGTGAAATATATAATTATGTAAAACGAAACAGACATGCAAAAATACACGTTACATAGCAATAAACATTTTTTTTAAATGTTATTAATGTGCACAGTTACGGATGACAACATTTGATTTTTAGTCAAAGATGGGAACATATTAAAACCATACCTAGATTTTCCCGAGGGGGTGCGTAACAGGGTTGCCAGTTTGGCACTTTTGGTGCCAAATTGTTCAAATTTGGCACATTTTGAACATGGTTGGCATGAAAGCAAATTGGTTGGCAAGTTGGCCCTTTTTTGGCACTCAGCATTGTGACTTGGATATACATGTATTACATTAACATACGTTCTTGATCATTCACTCCTCAAAGTCCTCGAGAGGATTACATTATATCAGAGGCTCTAAATTATGAAAGAAACAACATTAGATAACACCGGGTAAGCCAGAATTTTGTTTATTCTAGAATTTACATGTATAATATTTCACTTTTATGAGTACGTGTGACTAAAATCCTTAGTGTAGGCCTAGTTGTGAAATTAACTGTTTTTATTCGTAGTTTTTAGGTTTCGATTTGTTACTGTTGAAAAAATATATTATACATCAGCGTATAAAGAAAGCAAAAACAACCTGAAATAACTAAAAATAAGGATAGTCTTAGCTCTAGATCTAGGAATTTACCCTCAAAATTCAACAATGTGAAAAAATCTGAAAGATCTACACTCCTGCCGGGGGGGGGGGGGGGGGGGCTGTGTGTCAGTTGATAATTATTATGTTGCCAAAAAGAAATAGTATAAATATAAAATAAAGTGACAATTTTCATCTCAGCACGCATGGTTAAATTGTAATTGCAACTACACCATTTTGACTATGGGTTATATTTGTAATACAATTTTTGGGTACCGCGGTTGTCTGTGTGACCTTTGGACCTGGCAGAAAAAAAAGTCACGCCGTTTTCATTTCACCAATGGTGGCTAAATCCAAACACATCTCTCTTTTCTTCCTAGGGCCATCCACAATATAGGCCTACATTATATAAAGCTTGATTTCAGCAAATTTTTACCCTCTCCAAAGGCCTATATTTATACAGTATTAGTATTATGTTATGCTTTTCATCTACATGTATTGGCTTCAAAAAGACAATTAGTTTTGTCCTGCACTTAATTGTTGGTCCATGACCATGTCATGCCCTATATGATTTGTATTGAAAATAACTTGGGACAGAAATTAGGTTTAGTTTTAAGGTTTATGTCCAGATAGCATTAACTTTGACTTTTTAGTTTTTGCATTAACTCTTCGCAGTTCTCGCACTTTTTACCTTTTCTGAAATCCAGTGAGGGTTGTCTCAAAGATTGCATGCTAGTGTCAATTTATTTAGAATATAGACATGTTATGTATGGTTGGAAAGTGCATTGGATGAAGTTTAATATGATCCAATTTGTTTATGAATTGAAAAGAGGTTGTGTGATAGGTGACTTATTTTCTGTGTTACTATAATTATAAATAGAATTTGAAGCAAAAACTCACCCATTCCAACAGTCTCAAAGAAGGAAAAAAAATAAGTATGCAGTCAAAGGCCCAAAACTTTATTACTATATCAAATAACATTCATTTGCTCATGTCAGGAGCAAAAAGCCATTCAGTTTGGACCAGTAGTTAACACATAGCACTTGATTATAAATAAAAGACATGTAAAACTTTGAAAATCTGAGCAGATTCACAAAATTCCCTTTTGTATTCAAAATAAGTAAAGTAAATGTTTACACCTAACAAATAGCACTTATATTTTGTGGCACAATGTATAGAATAACTGAAACATTAGAGAAAATTAGGAAATCTCACTGAATTTTCATATTATATAACATTACACAAGCAGTGTGATGAAAAGAAATTGAAGAAAACCCAATTTGTTTCAGAATTTGAAATTTTTGGAACACGGTGAATTTGAATCTTCTAAATATTGTTTATGAAGACTTTTGTAAAACCTTTCTGATGAACCTGGCATGTGATAAATAATACAATGGAGCTTATTATTCAGTAGGCATTACATAAGTAACTTGTAGATTTCTTCAAGATCCAGATCCTCACATCAATGGAACAGGGAAGGTTGACTGGGCCTTCTTCCTCAGTACACTCATCAGATAGTATACATAATGTATTTTATTATATGCACATTTATCTCTTTTATGACCCCACTGCAGCAATACAGCTTGAGTTGAAGAGCCTAGCTGTGAATGAGACAAACATAATCAAGATATTTATGAGTGACCTCTGAGAGTATACATTTTGTCATTGTATGCAAAGAGATAACAATTAACTCCTGGTAGTTCAGAGAGAGCTTGTAGACACAATTCATTACTGTGGACCAGCTGAAACAGTAAAAAAAAAAAGAATGAGGTACTTCCTTGTTTTCAGCCTCATGTGTACATGATATAATTATGACTGTCATTAGTTCCCTCACAACATTTCAAAACATTCTTATCCTGTCCATTTAAATTAAGTGAAAAAGCTGGTAGTTCCCCTCAACCACTTTTAACACTAAATAATATTATGTACCTGATATGTAGAGCCTTTGAATGATGTAAAACCAGGTCTGCAGGCTGGCAGAATCCAAGAAAATGTAGCTCCTTGTGTGGATTCCTGCTGTAGGCCAACTTCTCACAATCTGATGCTCTGAAAGAACTAAAGCACAATATGTTTGAAATACATAAAACATCCTACAAACAAATACAGACGACTCCACTTAAAATGAAGTCGCTTAAAATGATCTTCTTTTTGTATGATGTTTTTCTTTTATCCCTTCCCCAATGCCTCATTTCCGTGGGAAAAAAACGTATAGTATGACATCTTTCTATCCGTTTTTACTCTTTGCATGATCTCATTTTGAGGTCCCAAAGAGGAAAAAAATATGCTTAGTATGATAATGATTTTCCTAAACCGTGTCATGGTCAAAATACACGCCATCATCTTTCGTAATCGTCGTTTCGTTACGGCTCGTACCTGCCATTGCTCTTTGTCTGCCTCGCCTTGTTTACACCTGTTATGTCACGTACCCAGCGTGCGCCCGAGGCCCCATGCGTACGATTGGATGTGTAGGATTTTACAAATTTTATTCCTCTGGCATCACCGACCCCTCACACTCATGTGATCTCAAATTATGTTGCCATGTGTTATTCATCAGGTGGATCGATAATGCATTATAATAGTAAATTAATGCTGCATCAGATATCGTAAAATTCATAGGGCCACTGATTTTACTAAGGTCGGGCATTGAGAGCGGAGGTTACGATAGAGAGAAAAAGCGAAGGTTTACCCACGTGGATGTACCGTAACACGAGTGGCCACAATTTTTGAACTTTTTTTTTTTTTAATTACGCAATAGAGATTCGTTTTCACGGGACACGGAGCACAGACAGTCGGCGCCAGCAAGTCCACGAAGGTGTCAAATACCATGCGCATTCGGTCACCGCAGATGGGCGATGTTTATAGTGTTAGTTTAGGCTCAGTGCGACATGATGCGAGTGTGACGAGCGGGAGGGTCTTGTATGATATTCACATTTATATTAATAATACAGGAAAAGGCAAGCCATGTTTGTTTGGTTGGCGTATCTTGCATGCTGACAGTCATATAATAACATAATGTTAAGTCGATTGACAGGTAATATTGTGTGCTAATTTTTGCCCTTTGGTAATAATGGAAACAGAACATTTTCCTTAGAAATGTTCAGACATCATCGCTTCGGGTGAATATTTTCTTTTCTTTCAACAATATCCCCTCGCACACCCTAATACACGTTGGCCTACACACAAAAAATACCCCTTCCTTAGAAAAAAACAACCAAAGGTCACCTACATATATAATACTGCTTCCATCATTTATCAACATAGTTTACCTAAGGTAGATAACTTTAAAATAATGCTTAAGATGATTTAACGGATAGTAAGATGTTAAATTTTTTGTCCCCTGGACATCATCTTAAGCAATGTCGACTGTAATATCAAAAGTAGTTGCAAACATCCAGAATTAAATTCCCTTATTAGATCTAGATCTAGTACCAATCAGAGTCTGTCAACAGTATTTTATGGGTAATTTTTCTGTCACTGTTGGATGTAAACAAACAAATGATGGCTCCTAACCAGGGGCGAAGCGTGGCCCTCTGCAGAGGGTAATCAGAATTTAAGCTAGTAAGATCCTCATAATAGGACGTATCGCTACATCTTATGTAAATTTATAAATGCAGCGACTAAAACAATGAAACGGTTGCTAGCCACTGCAAAAATTTAAAGAGCGGACTACTCTTATCAACAGAACAGGAATGCAGCAATTTACAAGCCAAACTAATCTGAAAAACTATTCATTCATACTAACAGACTTATAAATAAATGCATATTTTTCACCCATTTTTTAAAATATAATTTGAACAGCACGTTTTCATTGTCATATTCATAGCCAGAGATTTTGTTATTCTACCATCTCATAAAGTTTCTCGGAAAGGACCCATTAACATTAAATGGTAGAAAGTGCTTAAATGGCATCTCTGTGACACACCAATGTGTAGCAATCTCGGAGAAGTGGCTATCTACCGTTGCGGTTTAGGTTCGAGCGACCTATCAAGTGAATTGATGTTCTTAATATGTTCGACTGATTTTGATCACAGTTATATCTAGATCTAGACTATAATAATTATTATTCTTTGATAGCTCTTGCTGTGCGTAGAGTAAATTATTCTTTCAAACAAACAAAAAAAAAGATCCACACAAACTCTTTCACTCTACTCTTTACCTTTCGATTGGGATGAAAACGACCACACAGTGAAAAACCTGCATATAATAAGTACGTAAAATCAGGTCAAACCTTGATTATAAACCTATTTTTCCCCCCCACTAGTTTGCTGTCTGCGGCACCGGTTTGATTGAAGATAACAGGCTATGCTCAAGCTCGCTTCTGGGTGTAGTCAAGTCTTCTTCGTCTTTGTTAATCACTGATTTTGGACCAGTTCATATGGTGTAGCCTAAGTCCCTACAAAGATGCTTTTCGGTGAGGGGTGTTAGACTATTACAACCCAAAATAGCAACATAGTCAATAGAATTAGAATGCTGAACTGACTAAATGGACTTAAGAGTTGGGCTCGATCTGAAAAGCGTAGTAATTCTAGAATTAATATTCGAAGGGTAATCACTGATTATTTGATTATGAGTAATATGAGGAAGCCTCGCCCCTGCTCCTAGCAACGGTAGAGTGGCACTCAACTATCATGAAAACATAAAAGAAAATTCATTTTCTTTCACAAATCATCAAATTCAAACAAATAAGGAATACAAAACATGTTATGGGCTGATACTAAGCCCATGACCACATAGGTTTATTTTGTTTTCAATTTAGTTACAGTATTGGTGTAGAATGTAAACAAACCTCTTAGAGATGGCATGATCGGTAGATCTAGGGCTGTATTTCATCAGACTTTCGTGATTTTCTTCTCCACTGGTGACCAGGAATTAGTACCATCACTTAATCTAGATATTGCTGCAGATTGCTTTCATGATTGCCTGATGACATTATGTCGGAAAATTTGAAGATTTTCTACCTGCACCGTCGATTCTGGCCGCACGTAAGAAAACCAAGATGGCGGGCGGCCGCACGAAATTGTATGACGCAAAAACAAGTTGTTATTTTCTAAATCAAACTTGATCTACGACTTTTTTTTACAATTACCGACAGATTAACATCTTTTTAGTGTAAATATGTGGTTTTGTAGACTCGGAACATAAAAATATAGCCATGTTTGATCGAATCCTACAACCTCTAGGCCATCGTTACAATTGTAACGATTTCTCAATGCGTGAACTGCAGGGAGTTAAGTGACGTGAGGGACAGGGTTGGGATACTGACCAAAGTGACATTTTAACTGCAGACTGAATTGTTTAGTGTATGAAGGACTACTGACCATTAAAATACAAATGAGGGCTACTTTGCCCATAAGCCCCCCCCCCCCACCATTACATCCTAAAATGAATAAATACATTTTAAATGTAGATCTAGGCTACATTTAGATTCGCAGATAAATTGTATCCAGCCTCGGGCAGTTGGGGGGGGGGGGCAATTCTAGATGTAGTCTAGATCTACCGTAACAATATAAAATAGAAGAGTCTGAAATGGCCCGCCAAGACTTGAGCAGCCAATACTAATAGCAGTCAGTGACCACATTTTAAGTATTCTAACCATCTTCATCTACCTCAGTGTTTCAATCCGAATGTCCTATTGTAACTGTATGAGTAGTGTGCTTGCCATGCCTCAGAAGGAAAAAAAATTAACACAGCCAACGCGGATCACACTAAACATATGATTGCATTTGGCAGCTAAACTCTAACAGTGAAAAACCCTATGGGGGGGGGGGGGGTAAATGCAAAGACATTTCATGTGGAGACCTGCAAAGTTGGACGGAGGTTTAGATCTAGATTCTATTTGTTGTTACCTCCAGCTTTCAGTACATCTTCATTTAATTCGCAACGTAAAACCAACACCCGACCCTATAATTTTTGTGGTTTTGTTTACAATGTCCACGGTTCATCTTCATATAGGTCAGTGTGGAAACCAACTTAGTTTCCCATTGTGGCAAAATTTTATCAGTGCTACTAGTACTACTAGCGAGAGAGACCCACCACGATCAACCTTTATGTCCTTAGACGGCTATCACCACAGTGTCCATATTGACAGTGAGAGTAAAGTGTTGGCAGCTTTACCAAAAATATTCAAGGTAAGAGAGCAAAATGTTATAGTGGGTAAAAGAGGCCGTGGGACAAACTTTGCACTTGGATACAATGGAATGACTTCACAGGGCGATGACCATTTGCTTGACTTCGGTATGGAAGCGATAAGAAGGGAAATTGAACGTTGTGATGTATTCTCTGGTGTCATTATGTATCACAGCATCAGTGGAGGTACAGGTTCAGGTGTTGGAGCACACATGGCTGAATTGTTGCGGGAAAATTTTCCATGCAACCAAATCATGTCATGTGCTGTGGCCCCATGCCTTGCTGGTGAGAGCCCTTTACAAAACTATAATGCCTTGCTAACTCTGCACTGGCTTCAAACTCATGCTGACACAATAATTTTTCTCCCAAATGACTTCTACATTACTCATCTGAGCAATATGAAACAGGCAAATAATGAGGACTCTTCATCTGTTTCCTTTCACGACATTAACAAGACAGTAGCCAACAGTCTTAGTGGGATTTTTCTCCCCACCAACACTCTTTCAACAAATGAAGGTCTAAGCTTGGGTCAAGAGCCATGGGAGCTTTCTAGAACACTGACACCTATGCCAGCTACTAAATTTACAAATATATTCCATCATGCCTCGTCAAAATTATCATGGGAAGGGCTGATATCAAAAGCTGTAAGGTGTCATGCAAGATACAATGCTCAGGGCAATCCAAATTTCAGTCTTGCAGCAACTGTTGTGGCTAGAGGAGGCAAGAATAACACATTCATGTCTGCGGTCAGATCAAATTTAGAAGAGAAAATAAGAAGAAGAGTCAATTTTGTCAACTGGAACCCATATCCTCTTGATTGCTGGACAGCAAAGAAAAACACGATTGGCAACAAGGAAAACAGCACTTTGACGTTGGCATTGAATTCTACATGTGTTCTTGATCATCTTAAAAGTATCATGACACGATCTTTAGTGAAGCTGGATTCCAAGGCTTACCTCCATTGGTATAGTCGATATGGAATATCTCAAGTAAGTTTGTGTTGTGGATTTCATGTTAGAAAGGATGTGGTTCATTAATAATTTAAATGCCATTTTTCTTACATATGACTGGTTAATGACCTCAGAAATTCAAAATTGGGCAAAAAGAAAAAGTTGTATGTAGCAAAGCCTTGCGTAAGAAATATATACTCTGGAAAGTGGAAACGATACAATGCAAACTAAAAGTGAAGACAGAAAATGGCCGATATTTCGGCAAGCACCTTCATCAAAGGAAAAAAAAAGAAAAAACAACAGGAAAAAAAGGGAAATCGAACAGATAAAATAATCAAACAGTAAAAAAATTGAGGAGGAAATGTATTGAATCTAAACAGAATATGTTTACTAAACTGTGAGTTTTTTTTATTAGTTTGCATTGTATCATTTGGATAGTATTTCTTACGTGAGGCTTTGCTACAAGACATACAACTTTTTCTTTTTGCCCAATTTTGATATTGCCTTGCTGCGACCCCACAGTTTTTCTGTAGTTTTTGTAATATTTTATTAATGACCTCAAAAGTCTCTTAACTCCCTGCAGTTCATGTTTTGAGGAATCGTTACAATTGTAACGATAGCCAAGCTGTTATAAGATTCAATCAATACTGATTCCGCAAAATCACATATTTACACTAAAATTAAAAAGATTTTAATATGTTGATAATTGTAAAGACAAAGTCATAGATAATGTTTGATTTAGAAAATAACAACATATTTTCGTGTCATGTATGATGTTATTTCGTGCGATCGTCCGACATCATGCTTTTGTTGCAATTGCATGCATTCACCGTGGACGCGCAAGTCGAAAATCTTCAAATTTTTGGACTTAATGTCATCAGACAAACATGAAAGCAATTAGCAGCAGGATCCAAGTGATAACTAGTACTGATTTATGGCCACCAGAGGAGAAGAAATCACAAGAAAATCTGATGAAAATCAGCCTACAGACTTTCAGACCATGACATCTCTCAGAGGTTTGTTTACATTCTTCTCATGTTTATTATTCCATATTTGTTTGAAATTTGATGTTTCATATAAAGAAAATTCATTTTCCTTTCTTTTTTTCATTGTAGTTGAGTGCCACTCAACTGTTACTAGGAGCCATCATTTGTTTGTTTATATCATACAGTGACAGAGAAATCACGCATGAAATAATAATAAATAGTCATAGATTGGTACTTTTCAGGGAATTAATTAATTTTGAATGTTTGCAACTTCTTTTGATATTATTTTTGTAGGATGTTTTATATGTTTCAGACACATTTTTATGTATTTCTTTCAGAGCACAAGATAGTGAGAAGTTGGCTTTCAGGAATCCAGACAGGGGGCCACATTTCCTTGGATTTTGCCAGCCTGTAGACTTGGTTTACACCATTCAAAAGTTCTGTATGTCAGGTTATACATGTTATATTAGGTAGTCCAAACTGCCCCGCTGAAGGGGCGAAATCCCGTTTTGGCATAATTTTAGGCCAGCATTACAAGGCTATTACTGCTGTAAGTTTATGTAAAACGGCGTGTATCTTACATCAAAATAAAGTTCAAGACTTCCTCTGTCAAAGTATATTATCTTTTGTATTGTTTAATGTGTGTAGCCATGTGTTTTTATAGCTTGAACAAGACACAGTCTTGCCATTTTCGCCGTCAGCCGCACATACCGATTTGACCCTCTCATAACAAAGGACCGCGGCGCGTCGATGTAGCGCACGTGTTTGAAAATAACTCACACAGAAAGCCAGATAAATGAGGTTTAATTCAATGTATTTTTCATCCTCTTTTAAGTTGAAATTCCTTTAAAAATTGTTTTTTTGAAAAGTTTGTCGATTGAGAAACTGGCGGAAACTTTAAAAGATAAGGATCAAATTATACGCAAATGAACCTCAGCCTTTGTATTTTCAGGGTGTGCCAAAATTAGACTAAGGGCATGTTTCGGCGCGAAGCGCCGTCTGATTTTATAGACCCACCCAATGCTTAATTTCGTCACCTTTTTCTGACACTCAGTGCTAAGACAATGGCGACGCGATTGACCTAATTTTCAATTTTAAAAAAAATAAAAACATTATTTTTGTCTCCCATGTAAGAGTTCACACAAAATTGACGTCGGATGACGTTTGATGATTAAAAAGAGTAAAATGAGATGCTTGGACAATATCTGTACCCCTCGAAAGATACAGTCATTTTATGGGCGGTCAAAGTTGGACTATTGTGCAATCTGCAAAAGGTAGCAAATTCGAGGTGTTTTCTCACTTTTGAAAATGCCATAACTTTCAAACCCTTTAAGCCAGAATGACAAATTTGATATCAAAATTCTTAGAAAAGCAAGCCCCATCAGATTAGACAATAACTGGTGAGCTGTGATAAAAAGTAAAAATCAGTTTGGACTGCCTGGTTATATTATTGGCAGTGGCTACGTTTGCGGCAGATTACGCTCATATCCCAATAGAAAAAAACAAAGAAAGAAAGCCCTGCTGTACGAACGGGAGTAAAGCCGAACAAAGAAAAATGGTGAGTTGTATTCACCGGCTGCCGTAACCGTAGCCACTGCCTATATTATTTAATGTCAAAAGTGGTCATGGGGAACTGTCAGCCTTTTCAGTTATGTATTGATGGGATGTGAATGTCTTGAAATTTTGTAAAGGAATTGCTGACAGTCATATCATGTTGCTGAAAACAAGTAAATACCTCATTCTTTTTTTTAGTGTTTCAGCTGGTCCAGAATAATGAATTGTAACTATATGCTCTCTTTGAAATATCAGGAGTTGTCTTTTCAGTAGGCTAAGTTAGTTACTGTCCCTCAGAACACGTACTATAACTGGGAATCACCGACATTTCAGCCGAAATCAAATTAGAATCACCATGCGATTACTTGTGCTGTTTTCTAGCTCCTCTCTAATCGGGGAATGGATATGAGCATTATTATTAGCTGAGATATGGCTTATCAAATTTTTAGCGTATTGTTATTTCTGCGGCCATACCTGTATATAATAGCAACGTTCTGGCAACTCCTGCGACGACACCGGAACCATGTGTATCGGCGTTTGCCTTTCCAGTGGACCATTCCAGTGACGTGGGGGGGGGGGGGGGTCTGCTGCATGGGTAACAGCTTGCCCTCCATAGCGAAATACCCAGGCTTTGCGCTCTCTGGAGAGGTCACTCCAGCTTCGCTTTACAGCGTTGACAAAACAGGGGAAGCAGCAGTCTACCGGTTATAAGTCTGCATACTCAGTTGGCATAGAGTCAGACGCCAAGGGCTGCTTCCGACGGTGGGAGAGATTAACATCTCACTAGGCAGCTGCCGCCCGCCTTAAGCTGGGCAGCCCCCAGCCAGTTAGGTGCTGCCCCGCCACGGTCCGTTAGCCTCACTGGGTGCGTGGGGTTTAGGGTGAAAACCGACAAGCGGATCGACAACTGTGCACCAGGCAACAGAAAAAGAAAAAAGAAAACTCCCGCCCTGAAATTGGGCACTTGGAACACACGGACAATGACACCAGGCTTTTCTAACAACCTGCAGGAAGTAAATGACGCTCGCAAGACTGCCGTCATCGACAGGGAACTGAGCAGACTGCAGATGGACATCGTCGCCCTTCAAGAAACCAGGCTCCCTGAATCAGGATCTGTGAGGGAAAGAGACTTCACCCTTTTTTGGCAGGGCAAACCATTAGACGAGGTCAGAGAACACGGCGTGGGATTTGCAGTTAGAAACAGCTTATTGGGGACCATAATCCCACCAGCAGAAGGAACAGAGTGAGTCTTGTCTCTCCGACTACAAACATCATCAGGACCAGTCAGACTAATCAGCGCATAGGCACCAACTATGGCATCCACAGCAGAGGCAAAAGACAAGTTTTATGACAACCTCAGTGCTGCCATAAGGAGTATTCCCCACAAAGAACCACTGTTCATCGCCGGCGATTTCAACGCTAGAGTGGGTGTCGTCTACAGCTCCTGGCCCTCCTGCTTGGGTCATTTCGGGATCGGGAAAATGAACGAGAACGGCCAGCGCCTGCTAAAGCTCTGCTGTCATCATGGGTTGTGCCTCAGCGACACCTTCTTCAATACGAAGCCTCAGCATCGAGTCTCCTGGAGGCACCCACGATCCAAACACTGGCACCAACTTGACCTGGTCCTCACCAGACGTGTCCACCTTCCTAACATCAAGATCACCCGCAGCTACCAGAGCGCTGACTGTGACACTGACCACTCTCTGGTGTGCAGCAACGTGAGGCTGCGTCCGAAGAGACTGCACCGCAGGAGAAAGGAGGGCAGACCTCGCATCGACACCAGCAAAACATGCGATCAGGGAAAAGTGGACGAGTTTGCACGCGTGTTAGAGGATTCTCTCCCCGGCCCACCCACTGCAAATGCCCAAGGACGATGGGGACACTTCAGAGATGCTGTCTACAATGCAGCCATGTCCACCTTTGGCAATAAGACCAGTAAGTTAGCTGACTGGTTCGAAACCCACTCAGAAGTAATGATACCAGTCATCGAGGCCAAAAGGAATGCCCTGACAGCATACGAAACCAACCCCAGTGAGCAGAACCTCCAGGTTCTCCGTGCTGCTCGCAGCAAAATCCAGCAGTGTGCCAGGCAATGTGCCAACGACTGTTGGCTTCAGCTATCCTCCCAGATTCAGACTGCAGCTGACACAGGCAACATCAGGGCGATGTATGATGGCATCAAGCAGGCATTGGGCCCAACGCATAAGAAAACCGGCCCCCTGAAATCAGCTACAGACGAGGTGATTCAGGACAGAGAACAACAGATGGAGAGCTGGGTAGAACACTACACTGAGCTATACGCAAGGGAAAATGTAGTTACAGAAGATGCCCTGAATGCCATAGAGAGCCTACCAGAGCTGGAAGAGCTCGACAGAGAACCAAGCTTAGATGAACTCAGCAAAGCCCTGGATTCTCTTGCCTCTGGCAAGGCACCAGGGAAAGACGGCATTCCCACTGAAGTGCTGCAAAGAGACGCTGATCACTGAGCTGCATGAAATCCTCTGCCTCTGTTGGAGTGAAGGGGAAGTACCACAAGACATGAGGGATGCTAACGTCGTCACACTGTACAAAAACAAAGGTGATAGGAGCGATTGCAATAACTATCGCGGCATATCCCTCCTTAGCATTGTTGGGATAGTCTTTGCACGAGTCGTACTGGGGCGGCCCCAGACACTTGCAGAGCGAGTCTACCCTGAATCACAGTGCGGTTTCCGTGCTAACAGATCCACCATAGATATGATATTCTCCCTCAAACAACTCCAGGAGAAATGTAGGGAACAGAGACAGCCACTCTTCATTGCCTTCATAGACCTCACAAAGGCCTTCGATCTGGTCAGTAGGAACTTCAAGATACTTCCCAAGATCGGATGTCCACCCACACTTCTGAGCATAATCAGATCTTTCCACGAGGACACGAAAGGCACCGTCATCTTCGACGGCTCAACATCAGCTGCCTTCAATATACGGAGTGGAGTAAAACAGGGTTGTGTCCCATTGCTGTGATGCTGAAACACGCATTTGGTTCTGCGACTGAAGGCATCTACCTCCGGACCAGGTCAGACGGAAAGCTCTTCAACCTCACCAGACTAAGAGCCAAGACCAAAGTCCAGCTGAGGTACCTGCGTGACTTCCTCTTCGCAGACGACGCTGCAGTAACTGCCCACTCAGCTGAGGATCTATAGCAGCTCATGACTCGCTTCAGTGATGCCTGCCAAGACTTCGGGCTTACCATTAGCTTGAAAAAAACAGAAGTCATGGGACAGGACGTCGACTGTCCTCCAGTCATCAGCATCAATGACTGTCATGATTCGGATGTTGTTAAAACTCACGCAGAGAGTGAGTTGTTGTTGTTTTACCAGGGCCATGAGAAATTGGCTGGTGGCCTTGAACGGCCCTCGCGAATTATTGTTGGTGAGTAAATAAATGTAAAGTTAAACTGTTAGAGTCACGCTTGTCGGTTTTAATGTTCGTGATTAATAAGTAATGGAGTAGGGGTGAAACAAGGTGGGGATAGTTGACATTGTTAAGTATGACTAGACAAGTTTTTGCACGTTAACTGGCTGGTAGAATAGTGCAGACGTATTACTACAATTAAAATGGTGGGAGGTTTCGACCTATGAGATAGCTGAACTAATTGGGCCAGCGGACTAGCACTGCTGGGTAGCCAGATAGTACGCTGGGTAGCCAGATAGTATAAAACATCGTGTAACGTTCAGATTTAGTGAATACAGACGAGCAGAAGCATCGTGTCGTGAAGTATCTCCGGTTGGCCAGTACCTGAACTGTGTGGTTTGAAGACTAGAAGTCCTTGCTAACGGACTGACTGAGCTCTAGAAAGAAAGGTCTGAGTGGGCTGACCTTTGAAAGCCCACGCTGCGCTATTTTGATGTTCGCGCCTACCAGTAGGCGTGACCAATGGTAATATATCTTATTTGTTCAAGCATAATAGAAGATCAGAGATAGAGAGAGAACCACAGCCTTATAGGAAGTCTAAGGAAACCCCAGCTGGCACTCGACGACGAGTGGCCTGTGTTATAGAATTATTTCCATAGTATGATTGAAGTAATATGGCACATTGTTGATGAATTGAATAATGATTGTGCATATATATAAATAGTTTTTTTGCAACTGCGTAATTACCTACAAGCCGAAGTGTGCTTCTGTAGGCTTGGAACGTACTGGGCTCTCCTAACATTCAAGCCCATATGATTTAGGGAGAGTTTGCCTGGCGACTGGCCAGTGGCGACGCAACTGTCACTTTAAATTGATATCTAGTTTCGTATAATATACCTATTTGCTATTGATTGCAGTACATCCAATAAGGAACCATAATTACATGAAATATCATAGATTAAGTTAGTAATTAGAATTTATTGCTTTGAATATACCTCTATTGTCTTTTGTTTTGTTTATTAATATTTATGTAAAACATGGCCTGACCGGCCTGACATATATATATACTCTAGTTGTTTAATACTTTTCTTGTGTGGTTGTGTCCGAGTGTGAGTTAGCTGCCTCTCGTGCAGTCGAATGCTCCCCAAGACCCTAACTCTGCTCGTGACAATGACCACGAGCTGAATGTCGTCTATGATTTCGTATATCTGAGCACAACCATCTCAGATACCCTCTCACATGACACAGAGCTCAACAGGCGCATCGGCAAGGCAGCTACCACCATGACCCGACTAGCAAAGAAAGCATGGAACAACACAAAGCTGACAGAACACACAAAGATGCAAATCTACAAAGCCTGCGTCGTGAGCACCCTCCTGTACGGCAGTGAGTCCTGGACCTTGCGTGCCCGACAAGAGCGAAAGCTTAATGCTTTCCACATGCATTGCCTCCGACGCATTCTGAACATCACCTGGCAGGACAAGGTCCCAAACAGCACTGTCCTGGAAAGAGCTGGATGAGCCAGCATGTACACGCTGCTGAAGCATAGACGCATGCGCTGGCTCGGCCATGTCATGCGCATGGACGACGGACGGATCCCTAAAGACCTCCTCTACGGAGAACTCGTGCAGGGAAAGTGTCCCACAAGTAGACCACAGCTGCGATTCAAAGACGTATGCAAGAGGGACCTAAAAGCTTTGAACATCGACCAGAACAACTGGGAAGCAACCGCCCTCGAACGGTTAGCCTGGAGACAGACTGTGCAGAAAGGTCTCTCCAACTTCGAAGAGACACTTGCTCAGCAGCAAGAGGCAAAGAGGAGAGGAAGAAAACCCGCATCCCAGACAGTCAGATCAGCCTCAGACTTCGTCTGTGCCCTCTGCCACAGCGACTGCCATTCCCGCATCGGACTGGCCAGCCACACCAGAGGCTGTGCCAGAAAAAACACAGAGCGTAACCCCATAGTCTTCGGAGACTGAAGGATGCCTACTACTACTATTTTTAGAAAAAACAAGGATCAAGTACTGTCCAATTTTGAGAAAAAAAGACTGGATATTGGCAGTCCTATACATGTTATGTCAAAATATCAGCGTGAGAAGGTGAAAACTGGCGCCACAGGAGGGTGATGAAAATCGCCCAAAAACTTAAAACAGCTCTCCTGCAAAATTAAGAAAATGTTGGTTACACTAGTACGTGTTCTGAGGGACGTTATTATCTCTTTGCACACAATTACAAAGTGTACAATACTCTCGCAGATCATTCACAATTATATCTTGATTATTTTTTGTCTCATTCACAGCCAGGTTCTTCAACTCAAACTGTATTGATGCAGTGGGATCACAAAACAGATAACATTTGCTGATGAATGTACTGAAGAAGGCCTAATAAACCATCCCTGTTCCATTGATGTGTGGATCTGCAGCTTGAAGAATTCTACGTTACTTATCATCGGTCAACTGTTGGAACCTCATTAAGTCAATTTTTGGGCAAATTCACTTTTTTTTTAAAATGACATTAAAGCACGAGACACATCAGGTGCACTTGAAAAAACCAAACAAATTTTGCTGGTGGTGGAGAAAAGCGATGATGTAATTCCGTGATATAAACTCGGTAAAGTTCAGCTGGGCAAATGCCAGCGCTTGAACCTCGCTCAAACCGTTTGCGAGGTTATGCTGCACTGGCCGCAGCCAGTTGTTGGCGCTTGAACCTCGCAAAACATTTAGCATGGTCATGTTTGTTTTCTATTACCAATTATTGGCGCTTGAAAAAGGAGGAAAAAAGTGAAAATCGACAAAGGCACTCTATGTAAAAATCATAGTTTGTAGTATCATATTAACAAATAACGAGATTGAAGAAAGGCAGTCATGTACCAAACCCTGTAACTTGTAATTATTTTAATGGGTTTGGATAAATAGGGAATAGGTAATTGTGTATAGAACTCTCTCTCTCTTTCTCCCTCTCTCTTTCTCTCTCACGTGCGCGCACACATACATACATATAATGCATGCATACACACACACATAAATAGACATGCAGACAGACAACAGACAGACTGACCTACATATCAAATATGTTTATTTCCATTAAATACATTCAAATGTACCGTACAATATCTTATTGGAGAAACAATACATCATATTGTACAGAAGCGGAAATACTTGCTATGGACCCTTTCATTCTTGCCCTCCAAATCTGCTTCTATGGTGAATATATTAGAGTTAAAGGCAGGTTTCACGCTTGTGATCTGCAAATATCCCAAAAATGTTGAAAAATAATGTAGAACCAATCATGGAACATTATATTATATACTTGTTGAATGGGAATCATTTGAGGATCCCAAAAATGAAACTAAATTATTTGAGCTTGGGACACCTGTATTTCATAATAATGCCCTGAAGGTTACCTGCCCTTTGAAATTCAGAATTTGTAGGGTGAACAGAAAAACCCCTCGTAACACACACATATGCAACGGGAACACATGAGAACATAATAACTAGTACAGGTCATGCTTATGGAAGAGAAAAAGACACAGACGGATAAAAAAAATTATCTCAAACTTATTTCATGTTGAAAATAGCGCTTACAAGACAATAATATGTCAAATATTTACAAGGAAGTTAGTTACCAGCATCATTTTATAGGAATGGAATCTTTATGACTGAATAAATTTTAACTGTACATTCACATTAATAAATTAAATGGATACATATTTTAAAGAAAAAAGTGTTCAAACTGGGAGTGCAATGGTTCTAATGTATGGCAACATCAACTTATCTCCCCATAAAATTATGATAATGTAAATTTAATTCACTTTATGCCTACAGTCATAGGCTCTATAGTTAATTTTTAAGAGATGTAATGTAGGGTATGAGGGGCACGAACATTATGAATTTTTAAAAAACTAGTTATTAAAATCAGTTTAAAACACATTTTCCTTCGATAGGATGGATGTCAGAGTAAGCTAATTTCTTGATTTTTTTTTTTCCAGATCTATCCTCTATTTGATTGAGGTTGCTGTCCCCCTTTTCCTCCCGCAAAAAGTCTTCAAGGTGTTATTGAAGACAGCATATTTTAAAATTGAAAACATCACGAAATAATAAGAATTATATAATAAGTATTATTACTGTTGTTATTATGAAAAAAAAAATATATATATCAAGGACTACTATATGAAGTCCTTGATATATCTATAAAATTTTACATTCTCCAATGCACAGTCTGTAAATGCAACTTACGAATGTGCTATAAGACAGTCCTTTCTTCACCTAACAAATGAAAAACTAAGACTACAAAATGTGAATAAATAAAATGCATAAATGTTTGAAAAATAAGAGCAAACCGTCTCCAATACGGCGGCATTATTTCAAATTTATTAAGGATAAAAAAAAATGCAGCTTTTTTTACAATTACATGTACATGTATCACGTATGCTGGTGCTTTGTTGTTTTATGAGACAGCACTCTGGTAATCTCAAGGTTGTTGTAGAAAACCTGCCGAAGAATGTAATAGAACAGTCTAGAGACAACAGATATTTGTAGCATCTTATAGGTCTGTCCAGGTACAGTTAAACTTTACATTGACACCAGCCTGGCAAAATAAAGAAAGAATCATATTCATGGAACTAAAATTGGTGCTACAAAAGAAACAAAACAAAAATGTAAAGATGTTGCTTGTAAAATTTTAAAAGAAAAACAATTTCAATTTGTGGTGACTAAGTTGTTGCCTCCTTTTAATGGCAGATGGATACGTCTTTTCGTCTTTCTAGAGGAATTTGGTACAGGCTGGGTGCAGTAGTAAAAGTTGAATTGCTGGAGAACTTCTGAACAAAACCTTTAACTTTAAGGCATGCCGCGTGTCTGGCATTATAAATGCGGGGTAGCTAGATCATGCACTATCCTAGCATACTGTTCTGCATCCTCCCTTGTTCTCTTTTTTTAGAAAGTGTTTAGACAGGTTCAATGCACCGCTAAATAAGCCAGAATATTCGACCGGTTCAATGCACAGATATGACCGAGACGACTATTCCGGTGCAAAGTTTTCACTCTTGTGTGTAGAGAGAGAAGAACTAGCCCAAGGCTATCAACTTCCGTTATTCGGGAAAAGAGAGGCTGATTTGATTGCAAAGGCCTCGATCCTCTCCCAGGCTTGACTTCTTTGTTTAGGCTAATTTTGTGATCACCACAGGCGCCAGCTTTTTCCAATTCAAATTTTGAAACTGAAAGGGCCTGCACGTCGATTTCTATCGGTTAAATTTTGTTATTATTATTCAATAGGTAGGCCTAACCTTGGGCTCCTCTCTAGGCCCTAAACCTAAACTAAGTCATCGTCACTTCACTTTCAAATTGTTCCCTCACCATGTGGATGTATTTTAAATGTATTAGTCAGGTTCGGGTTAGGGTTAGGTTGAATGAACCTCTCCTATCTATTTGACTAATTAGGTTCAATGCACCTTTCCTTTTTGCTTTACTAGTCAGGTTCATTGCACCTGTATAAACTCTGCCCTTTTTTTTAAGAGTCCTCAGAACTTTTGAAATTGTATAGATCTAGATCTAGATTCTAGATCTATAGTTTGAACAGATTGATAAGATCAGTAATGATAATAATATAATAATACATTACATTTGTATGGCACATTTCCATAACAATGCTCAATGCGCCTTACATGACTCTCCCTCTCTCTCTCTCTCTCTCTCTCTCTCTCTCTCTCTCTCTCTCCGACTCTGTCTTTCATGACGAACTTTCTCTCTCTTTCTACCACCTATTAGAAATACTGTGAGAATAGATGATGTTTTAGTTTACGTTTAAAAATCTCCAAATTAGATGATTCACGAACAGCTTTTTGAACTTTGTTCCATACAACTGGGCCGAAATGTGTAAATGAACGTTCACAAAATGATTTATAGTTTTTAGCTGGAACACACAAAATTGTTTTATCACTAGAAGATTGTAAGGCTCTTGGTGGGCAGTAGATCTGCAGACAATTTGTTAAATAGCTGGGCGCACTCTGGTTTAAACATTTGTAACATATGACAGCAGTTTTATACTCAGTTCTTTGCATAATTGGAAGCCAATGCAGCTCTTTCAATAAAGGGGTGACATGTTTGCGCCTACTCTGCTTGACTATTACTTTAGCTGCGATGTTCTGGATTACCTGGATGGCATTGATCTTATCAGCTACCAGACCTGCTAGAATGGAATTGCAATAATAGTCCAGTCTTTATAGAATGAGGCTTGTTATCATTGTCTTTGTTATCATTGGTTAGAAAGGTGGTCTAGAGGCAAGGTGCTCGCCTCTCATGCCAAGGGTCCCGAGTTCTAAACCTGGGCAGTGCATGCATGTTGAAGATTGGGATTTTTCTCATATTTTCAAGTCCCTGATCCTATTGGGGGTAGGATCGAGTACCTAGTCTTCTCTGATAAGGACGAAAAAGTTCGGAGGGCCCATGTGCACGTTGCGCACGTTAAAGACGCCTTGGCAGTTGGAAATCGTAAAGAGCAGGCCGAACAGGCCGCTGCCCGGGCAAAATTGAAAGTAATAGATTAAAATTTATCCATATCATCCCCCCCCCCCCCCCACCAGCAACAACAAAATTCATTATTAAATATATATTGTTATTAATAAATATTCAAATATTATTTGTATTGTGAGTTGTGTACTGCGCCTAACAGGCTGCGTCACAATTTACTCTGAGATAGAGAGAGACAGGGAGAGAGAAAGAAGCAGTGTAGTGTGTTGAGCGCTTTGCCGGCGCTCCATTCTGCTCTGTGGTTGACAAGTTTCTTCTGTAAAGCGCATAGAGCATTTTAAAAATGGATATGCGCTATATAAAAAAATAATAATAATAATAATAATTCGACTGATTGTTTTGCAGAGATGGTTAATTTGAGAGGTCATAGACGTATCATAGTCAAGAAAAATGCCTAACCAGTAAAGCTGGTTATATTCCATAGGCTGTAAGTAATAAATAGCACTTGACAGAATAATCAGAAACTAAATATCATGTGCAATATTTCATTGATCTACCCAAACATTCAAGAAATCATTAAAGAGAGTAAAGGAATTCTACCCAGCTCTGAGCCTAAATTCAAGAGCCTTTTACGTATTTTTGGGGGGTAAAATATCAGGCGTCCAGGAATCACATTTTCATGTTCACATTTCTTTTCTCTATTAGTAATGTGCCTGACCTTCTCCCTATTAATTTTTTTTCCGGTTTGGAGAGGGGATGACTATCCCCCCACTTGATTATCATGTCGCCGGCTCTCTTCTGTTGCCAGCTGGCGTGGCAGCGCATCTGTTGTCCAGGGTTAGCCTTTCTCGCTGGCTTTTCCTTGGGAGTTTCTTGACTGCCTGATAGACCTTCAGCCTTTTTGTTTTTCTGTCTGTAGTGCCTTAATCATTCCCAAGGAAAGATGAAAAGTAAAGAGGAGTCCAAAGTCCATTACTAGACAGAGACGATTCCATTTCTATTACCTGACATGTACAAATCTGTATTTTACTCAAGTGAATTTCATTGTTTCTTACCCAAGATCAAATTGAAATTTCAACCTTTGGTTAAATCAGAGCGCATACGTATTTGCTCAGCATTCTCTCCCGTTCTTTCTCTTCTTCCATTGCCTTTGCATGTATTTCCTCCACCCACGTCCTAAGCTGTTTTCTCATCCCACCTTGCTTTACTTCATATTATCCTCTGCGCCTCGAGGTGCCGGTACCTCTGATACTTTTCATGGTCACTTCCTCTCCACCTATTTCGCAATTTTGTCGTGGCAGATGCCATCTTAATCGAAATCTGAAAGAAGAGAGAAGTCTTAAGTCTTCTCCATCTGCACCGTATTTGCTTTATTAAAAAATAAAGGCAAAATGAATCTACAACGTCTAGATCAATATAAAAGTGTTTATCCACCTATACTGTCGGATAAAATTTTCCCTGGGATTTTTTTTATCCGCCAACATAAATTCTGTATAAAAAATTTGCGAGTCATATCCCCTGATTCAAACCCTTTCTCCGTCTTCCTCCCTTGTTCCGTTCAGCCCGACGCGATAAACGTTCGTATTGGGCAAGTGTTGAAAACAATATTGAGAGGCTTTTCTGAATAGAAATGGATTTTATTGGTTAAATGGATACGAAGGTTCAGGTCTAATCCGTAGCTCTATGGGTTTCTTGTTTTGGTCATGCTTATTTAGTAAGACTTCCCTCACAATTCCTCACTAGCGTAGTGGCTAGCACCTCTGCCCGTCAGTTAGGGGGTCGTAGTCCTATTCTCAGCAAGGCATTTTTTTTTTTCATGTTAATCATCAATCTTTTTTTTATTTTTAATCCAAGAACAATAGCGGAATATTTTTTTTTTATAGACTTCACCTGTCAATCGGTTCGATTCTCAGCAGGGTATGGTTTTTTTTCTTCTCTTCTTATAAAAGTCTTTGTATCAGTAATCAGTGTGGTAATTTTTTTTTATCCAACAACATTAGCAATAAATCCAGTTTGCTTATTTGTTTGTTTGTTTGGTTTTTTTGGCATTAGTTAACACCAATACCTGCGGATAAACCCGAGCTTTATCCGCCGATACTGTTGGCAGCCCAAAAAAGTAATTTGATGTTGTAATAAAACTTAGGTCTTGGGTCCCATAGCCTACTTATTTTTTTTCTGTCTTTGAGACTGATGGGCAAAATTGAAATTAATAAAATTAAAATTTATCCATATCATTCCCCCACCAGCAACAACAAAATGTATTATTCATTATTAAATATATATTATTGTTAATAAATATTCAAATATTATTTGTATTGTGAGTTGTGTACTGCGCCTAACAGGCTGCGTCACAATTTACTCTGAGATAGAGAGAGAGAGTGAGCGAGACAGGGAGAGAGAAAGAAGCAGTGTAGTGTGTTGAGCGCTTTGCCGGCGCTCCATTCTGCTCTGTGGTTGACAAGTTTCTTCTGTAAAGCGCATAGAGCATTTTAAAAATGGATATGCGCTATATAAAAATAATAATAATAATAATAATAATTCGACTGATTGTTTTGCAGAGATGGTTAATTTGAGAGGTCATAGACGTATCATAGTCAAGAAAAATGCCTAACCAGTAAAGCTGGTTATATTCCATAGGCTGTAATAAATAGCACTTGACAGAATAATCAGAAACTAAATATCATGTGCAATATTTCATTGATCTACCCAAACATTCAAGAAATCATTAAAGAGAGTAAAGGAATTCTACCCAGCTCTGAGCCTAAATTCAAGAGCCTTTTACGTATTTTTGGGGGGTAAAATATCAGGCGTCCAGGAATCACATTTTCATGTTCACATTTCTTTTCTCTATTAGTAATGTGCCTGACCTTCTCCCTATTAATTTTTTTTCCGGTTTGGAGAGGGGATGACTATCTCCCCACTTGATTATCATGTCGCCGGCTCTCTTCTGTTGCCAGCTGGCGTGGCAGCGCATCTGTTGTCCAGGGTTAGCCTTTCTCGCTGGCTTTTCCTTGGGAGTTTCTTGACTGCCTGATAGACCTTCAGCCTTTTTGTTTTTCTGTCTGTAGTGCCTTAATCATTCCCAAGGAAAGATGAAAAGTAAAGAGGAGTCCAAAGTCCATTACTAGACAGAGACGATTCCATTTCTATTACCTGACATGTACAAATCTGTATTTTACTCAAGTGAATTTCATTGTTTCTTACCCAAGATCAAATTGAAATTTCAACCTTTGGTTAAATCAGAGCGCATACGTATTTGCTCAGCATTCTCTCCCGTTCTTTCTCTTCTTCCATTGCCTTTGCATGTATTTCCTCCACCCACGTCCTAAGCTGTTTTCTCATCCCACCTTGCTTTACTTCATATTATCCTCTGCGCCTCGAGGTGCCGGTACCTCTGATACTTTTCATGGTCACTTCCTCTCCACCTATTTCGCAATTTTGTCGTGGCAGATGCCATCTTAATCGAAATCTGAAAGAAGAGAGAAGTCTTAAGTCTTCTCCATCTGCACCGTATTTGCTTTATTAAAAAATAAAGGCAAAATGAATCTACAACGTCTAGATCAATATAAAAGTGTTTATCCACCTATACTGTCCGATAAAATTTTCCCTGGGATTTTTTTTATCCGCCAACATAAATTCTGTATAAAAAATTTGCGAGTCATATCCCCTGATTCAAACCCTTTCTCCGTCTTCCTCCCTTGTTCCGTTCAGCCCGACGCGATAAACGTTCGTATTGGGCAAGTGTTGAAAACAATATTGAGAGGCTTTTCTGAATAGAAATGGATTTTATTGGTTAAATGGATACGAAGGTTCAGGTCTAATCCGTAGCTCTATGGGTTTCTTGTTTTGGTCATGCTTATTTAGTAAGACTTCCCTCACAATTCCTCACTAGCGTAGTGGCTAGCACCTCTACCCGTCAGTTAGGGGGTCGTAGTCCTATTCTCAGCAAGGCATTTTTTTTTTCATGTTAATCATCAACCTTTTTTTTTATTTTTAATCCAAGAACAATAGCGGAATATTTTTTTTTTATAGACTTCACCTGTCAATCGGTTCGATTCTCAGCAGGGTATGGTTTTTTTTCTTCTCTTCTTATAAAAGTCTTTGTATCAGTATCAGTAATCAGTGTGGTAATTTTTTTTTATCCAACAACATTAGCAATAAATCCAGTTTGCTTATTTGTTTGTTTGTTTGGTTTTTTTGGCATTAGTTAACACCAATACCTGCGGATAAACCCGAGCTTTATCCGCCGATACTGTTGGCAGCCCAAAAATGTAATTTGATGTTGTAATAAAACTTAGGTCTTGGGTCCCATAGCCTACTTATTTTTTTTCTGTCTTTGAGACTGATGGGCAGAATTGAAATTAATAAAATTAAAATTTATCCATATCATTCCCCCACCAGCAACAACAAAATGTATTATTCATTATTAAATATATATTATTGTTAATAAATATTCAAATATTATTTGTATTGTGAGTTGTGTACTGCGCCTAACAGGCTGCGTCACAATTTACTCTGAGATAGAGAGAGAGAGTGAGCGAGACAGGGAGAGAGAAAGAAGCAGTGTAGTGTGTTGAGCGCTTTGCCGGCGCTCCATTCTGCTCTGTGGTTGACAAGTTTCTTCTGTAAAGCGCATAGAGCATTTTAAAAATGGATATGCGCTATATAAAAATAATAATAATAATAATAATAATTCGACTGATTGTTTTGCAGAGATGGTTAATTTGAGAGGTCATAGACGTATCATAGTCAAGAAAAATGCCTAACCAGTAAAGCTGGTTATATTCCATAGGCTGTAATAAATAGCACTTGACAGAATAATCAGAAACTAAATATCATGTGCAATATTTCATTGATCTACCCAAACATTCAAGAAATCATTAAAGAGAGTAAAGGAATTCTACCCAGCTCTGAGCCTAAATTCAAGAGCCTTTTACGTATTTTTGGGGGGTAAAATATCAGGCGTCCAGGAATCACATTTTCATGTTCACATTTCTTTTCTCTATTAGTAATGTGCCTGACCTTCTCCCTATTAATTTTTTTTCCGGTTTGGAGAGGGGATGACTATCTCCCCACTTGATTATCATGTCGCCGGCTCTCTTCTGTTGCCAGCTGGCGTGGCAGCGCATCTGTTGTCCAGGGTTAGCCTTTCTCGCTGGCTTTTCCTTGGGAGTTTCTTGACTGCCTGATAGACATTCAGCCTTTTTGTTTTTCTGTCTGTAGTGCCTTAATCATTCCCAAGGAAAGATGAAAAGTAAAGAGGAGTCCAAAGTCCATTACTAGACAGAGACGATTCCATTTCTATTACCTGACATGTACAAATCTGTATTTTACTCAAGTGAATTTCATTGTTTCTTACCCAAGATCAAATTGAAATTTCAACCTTTGGTTAAATCAGAGCGCATACGTATTTGCTCAGCATTCTCTCCCGTTCTTTCTCATGTTGAAGATTGGGATTTTTCTCATATTTTCAAGTCCCTGATCCTATTGGGGGTAGGATCGAGTACCTAGTCTTCTCTGATAAGGACGAAAAAGTTCGGAGGGCCCATGTGCACGTTGCGCACGTTAAAGACGCCTTGGCAGTTGGAAATCGTAAAGAGCAGGCCGAACAGGCCGCTGCCCGGGCAAAATTGAAAGTAATAGATTAAAATTTATCCATATCATCCCCCCCCCCCCCCACCAGCAACAACAAAATTCATTATTAAATATATATTGTTATTAATAAATATTCAAATATTATTTGTATTGTGAGTTGTGTACTGCGCCTAACAGGCTGCGTCACAATTTACTCTGAGATAGAGAGAGACAGGGAGAGAGAAAGAAGCAGTGTAGTGTGTTGAGCGCTTTGCCGGCGCTCCATTCTGCTCTGTGGTTGACAAGTTTCTTCTGTAAAGCGCATAGAGCATTTTAAAAATGGATATGCGCTATGTAAAAAAATAATAATAATAATAATAATTCGACTGATTGTTTTGCAGAGATGGTTAATTTGAGAGGTCATAGACGTATCATAGTCAAGAAAAATGCCTAACCAGTAAAGCTGGTTATATTCCATAGGCTGTAATAAATAGCACTTGACAGAATAATCAGAAACTAAATATCATGTGCAATATTTCATTGATCTACCCAAACATTCAAGAAATCATTAAAGAGAGTAAAGGAATTCTACCCAGCTCTGAGCCTAAATTCAAGAGCCTTTTACGTATTTTTGGGGGGTAAAATATCAGGCGTCCAGGAATCACATTTTCATGTTCACATTTCTTTTCTCTATTAGTAATGTGCCTGACCTTCTCCCTATTAATTTTTTTTCCGGTTTGGAGAGGGGATGACTATCTCCCCACTTGATTATCATGTCGCCGGCTCTCTTCTGTTGCCAGCTGGCGTGGCAGCGCATCTGTTGTCCAGGGTTAGCCTTTCTCGCTGGCTTTTCCTTGGGAGTTTCTTGACTGCCTGATAGACCTTCAGCCTTTTTGTTTTTCTGTCTGTAGTGCCTTAATCATTCCCAAGGAAAGATGAAAAGTAAAGAGGAGTCCAAAGTCCATTACTAGACAGAGACGATTCCATTTCTATTACCTGACATGTACAAATCTGTATTTTACTCAAGTGAATTTCATTGTTTCTTACCCAAGATCAAATTGAAATTTCAACCTTTGGTTAAATCAGAGCGCATACGTATTTGCTCAGCATTCTCTCCCGTTCTTTCTCATGTTGAAGATTGGGATTTTTCTCATATTTTCAAGTCCCTGATCCTATTGGGGGTAGGATCGAGTACCTAGTCTTCTCTGATAAGGACGAAAAAGTTCGGAGGGCCCATGTGCACGTTGCGCACGTTAAAGACGCCTTGGCAGTTGGAAATCGTAAAGAGCAGGCCGAACAGGCCGCTGCCCGGGCAAAATTGAAAGTAATAGATTAAAATTTATCCATATCATCCCCCCCCCCCCCACCAGCAACAACAAAATTCATTATTAAATATATATTGTTATTAATAAATATTCAAATATTATTTGTATTGTGAGTTGTGTACTGCGCCTAACAGGCTGCGTCACAATTTACTCTGAGATAGAGAGAGACAGGGAGAGAGAAAGAAGCAGTGTAGTGTGTTGAGCGCTTTGCCGGCGCTCCATTCTGCTCTGTGGTTGACAAGTTTCTTCTGTAAAGCGCATAGAGCATTTTAAAAATGGATATGCGCTATGTAAAAAAATAATAATAATAATAATAATTCGACTGATTGTTTTGCAGAGATGGTTAATTTGAGAGGTCATAGACGTATCATAGTCAAGAAAAATGCCTAACCAGTAAAGCTGGTTATATTCCATAGGCTGTAATAAATAGCACTTGACAGAATAATCAGAAACTAAATATCATGTGCAATATTTCATTGATCTACCCAAACATTCAAGAAATCATTAAAGAGAGTAAAGGAATTCTACCCAGCTCTGAGCCTAAATTCAAGAGCCTTTTACGTATTTTTGGGGGGTAAAATATCAGGCGTCCAGGAATCACATTTTCATGTTCACATTTCTTTTCTCTATTAGTAATGTGCCTGACCTTCTCCCTATTAATTTTTTTTCCGGTTTGGAGAGGGGATGACTATCTCCCCACTTGATTATCATGTCGCCGGCTCTCTTCTGTTGCCAGCTGGCGTGGCAGCGCATCTGTTGTCCAGGGTTAGCCTTTCTCGCTGGCTTTTCCTTGGGAGTTTCTTGACTGCCTGATAGACCTTCAGCCTTTTTGTTTTTCTGTCTGTAGTGCCTTAATCATTCCCAAGGAAAGATGAAAAGTAAAGAGGAGTCCAAAGTCCATTACTAGACAGAGACGATTCCATTTCTATTACCTGACATGTACAAATCTGTATTTTACTCAAGTGAATTTCATTGTTTCTTACCCAAGATCAAATTGAAATTTCAACCTTTGGTTAAATCAGAGCGCATACGTATTTGCTCAGCATTCTCTCCCGTTCTTTCTCTTCTTCCATTGCCTTTGCATGTATTTCCTCCACCCACGTCCTAAGCTGTTTTCTCATCCCACCTTGCTTTACTTCATATTATCCTCTGCGCCTCGAGGTGCCGGTACCTCTGATACTTTTCATGGTCACTTCCTCTCCACCTATTTCGCAATTTTTCGTGGCAGATGCCATCTTAATCGAAATCTGAAAGAAGAGAGAAGTCTTAAGTCTTCTCCATCTGCACCGTATTTGCTTTATTAAAAAATAAAGGCAAAATGAATCTACAACGTCTAGATCAATATAAAAGTGTTTATCCACCTATACTGTCCGATAAAATTTTCCCTGGGATTTTTTTTATCCGCCAACATAAATTCTGTATAAAAAATTTGCGAGTCATATCCCCTGATTCAAACCCTTTCTCCGTCTTCCTCCCTTGTTCCGTTCAGCCCGACGCGATAAACGTTCGTATTGGGCAAGTGTTGAAAACAATATTGAGAGGCTTTTCTGAATAGAAATGGATTTTATTGGTTAAATGGATACGAAGGTTCAGGTCTAATCCGTAGCTCTATGGGTTTCTTGGTTTGGTCATGCTTATTTAGTAAGACTTCCCTCACAATTCCTCACTAGCGTAGTGGCTAGCACCTCTGCCCGTCAGTTAGGGGGTCGTAGTCCTATTCTCAGCAAGGCATTTTTTTTTTCATGTTAATCATCAATCTTTTTTTTATTTTTAATCCAAGAACAATAGCGGAATATTTTTTTTTTTATAGACTTCACCTGTCAATCGGTTCGATTCTCAGCAGGGTATGGTTGTTTTTCTTCTCTTCTTATAAAAGTCTTTGTATCAGTATCAGTAATCAGTGTGGTAATTTTTTTTTATCCAACAACATTAGCAATAAATCCAGTTTGCTTATTTGTTTGTTTGTTTGGTTTTTTTGGCATTAGTTAACACCAATACCTGCGGATAAACCCGAGCTTTATCCGCCGATACTGTTGGCAGCCCAAAAAACTAATTTGATGTTGTAATAAAACTTAGGTCTTGGGTCCCATAGCCTACTTATTTTTTTTCTGTCTTTGAGACTGATGGGCAAAATTGAAATTAATAAAATTAAAATTTATCCATATCATTCCCCCACCAGCAACAACAAAATGTATTATTCATTATTAAATATATATTATTGTTAATAAATATTCAAATATTATTTGTATTGTGAGTTGTGTACTGCGCCTAACAGGCTGCGTCACAATTTACTCTGAGATAGAGAGAGAGAGTGAGCGAGACAGGGAGAGAGAAAGAAGCAGTGTAGTGTGTTGAGCGCTTTGCCGGCGCTCCATTCTGCTCTGTGGTTGACAAGTTTCTTCTGTAAAGCGCATAGAGCATTTTAAAAATGGATATGCGCTATATAAAAAAATAATAATAATAATAATAATTCGACTGATTGTTTTGCAGAGATGGTTAATTTGAGAGGTCATAGACGTATCATAGTCAAGAAAAATGCCTAACCAGTAAAGCTGGTTATATTCCATAGGCTGTAATAAATAGCACTTGACAGAATAATCAGAAACTAAATATCATGTGCAATATTTCATTGATCTACCCAAACATTCAAGAAATCATTAAAGAGAGTAAAGGAATTCTACCCAGCTCTGAGCCTAAATTCAAGAGCCTTTTACGTATTTTTGGGGGGTAAAATATCAGGCGTCCAGGAATCACATTTTCATGTTCACATTTCTTTTCTCTATTAGTAATGTGCCTGACCTTCTCCCTATTAATTTTTTTTCCGGTTTGGAGAGGGGATGACTATCTCCCCACTTGATTATCATGTCGCCGGCTCTCTTCTGTTGCCAGCTGGCGTGGCAGCGCATCTGTTGTCCAGGGTTAGCCTTTCTCGCTGGCTTTTCCTTGGGAGTTTCTTGACTGCCTGATAGACCTTCAGCCTTTTTGTTTTTCTGTCTGTAGTGCCTTAATCATTCCCAAGGAAAGATGAAAAGTAAAGAGGAGTCCAAAGTCCATTACTAGACAGAGACGATTCCATTTCTATTACCTGACATGTACAAATCTGTATTTTACTCAAGTGAATTTCATTGTTTCTTACCCAAGATCAAATTGAAATTTCAACCTTTGGTTAAATCAGAGCGCATACGTATTTGCTCAGCATTCTCTCCCGTTCTTTCTCTTCTTCCATTGCCTTTGCATGTATTTCCTCCACCCACGTCCTAAGCTGTTTTCTCATCCCACCTTGCTTTACTTCATATTATCCTCTGCGCCTCGAGGTGCCGGTACCTCTGATACTTTTCATGGTCACTTCCTCTCCACCTATTTCGCAATTTTGTCGTGGCAGATGCCATCTTAATCGAAATCTGAAAGAAGAGAGAAGTCTTAAGTCTTCTCCATCTGCACCGTATTTGCTTTATTAAAAAATAAAGGCAAAATGAATCTACAACGTCTAGATCAATATAAAAGTGTTTATCCACCTATACTGTCCGATAAAATTTTCCCTGGGATTTTTTTTATCCGCCAACATAAATTCTGTATAAAAAATTTGCGAGTCATATCCCCTGATTCAAACCCTTTCTCCGTCTTCCTCCCTTGTTCCGTTCAGCCCGACGCGATAAACGTTCGTATTGGGCAAGTGTTGAAAACAATATTGAGAGGCTTTTCTGAATAGAAATGGATTTTATTGGTTAAATGGATACGAAGGTTCAGGTCTAATCCGTAGCTCTATGGGTTTCTTGGTTTGGTCATGCTTATTTAGTAAGACTTCCCTCACAATTCCTCACTAGCGTAGTGGCTAGCACCTCTGCCCGTCAGTTAGGGGGTCGTAGTCCTATTCTCAGCAAGGCATTTTTTTTTTCATGTTAATCATCAATCTTTTTTTTATTTTTAATCCAAGAACAATAGCGGAATATTTTTTTTTTTATAGACTTCACCTGTCAATCGGTTCGATTCTCAGCAGGGTATGGTTGTTTTTCTTCTCTTCTTATAAAAGTCTTTGTATCAGTATCAGTAATCAGTGTGGTAATTTTTTTTTATCCAACAACATTAGCAATAAATCCAGTTTGCTTATTTGTTTGTTTGTTTGGTTTTTTTGGCATTAGTTAACACCAATACCTGCGGATAAACCCGAGCTTTATCCGCCGATACTGTTGGCAGCCCAAAAAACTAATTTGATGTTGTAATAAAACTTAGGTCTTGGGTCCCATAGCCTACTTATTTTTTTTCTGTCTTTGAGACTGATGGGCAAAATTGAAATTAATAAAATTAAAATTTATCCATATCATTCCCCCACCAGCAACAACAAAATGTATTATTCATTATTAAATATATATTATTGTTAATAAATATTCAAATATTATTTGTATTGTGAGTTGTGTACTGCGCCTAACAGGCTGCGTCACAATTTACTCTGAGATAGAGAGAGAGAGTGAGCGAGACAGGGAGAGAGAAAGAAGCAGTGTAGTGTGTTGAGCGCTTTGCCGGCGCTCCATTCTGCTCTGTGGTTGACAAGTTTCTTCTGTAAAGCGCATAGAGCATTTTAAAAATGGATATGCGCTATATAAAAAAATAATAATAATAATAATAATTCGACTGATTGTTTTGCAGAGATGGTTAATTTGAGAGGTCATAGACGTATCATAGTCAAGAAAAATGCCTAACCAGTAAAGCTGGTTATATTCCATAGGCTGTAATAAATAGCACTTGACAGAATAATCAGAAACTAAATATCATGTGCAATATTTCATTGATCTACCCAAACATTCAAGAAATCATTAAAGAGAGTAAAGGAATTCTACCCAGCTCTGAGCCTAAATTCAAGAGCCTTTTACGTATTTTTGGGGGGTAAAATATCAGGCGTCCAGGAATCACATTTTCATGTTCACATTTCTTTTCTCTATTAGTAATGTGCCTGACCTTCTCCCTATTAATTTTTTTTCCGGTTTGGAGAGGGGATGACTATCTCCCCACTTGATTATCATGTCGCCGGCTCTCTTCTGTTGCCAGCTGGCGTGGCAGCGCATCTGTTGTCCAGGGTTAGCCTTTCTCGCTGGCTTTTCCTTGGGAGTTTCTTGACTGCCTGATAGACCTTCAGCCTTTTTGTTTTTCTGTCTGTAGTGCCTTAATCATTCCCAAGGAAAGATGAAAAGTAAAGAGGAGTCCAAAGTCCATTACTAGACAGAGACGATTCCATTTCTATTACCTGACATGTACAAATCTGTATTTTACTCAAGTGAATTTCATTGTTTCTTACCCAAGATCAAATTGAAATTTCAACCTTTGGTTAAATCAGAGCGCATACGTATTTGCTCAGCATTCTCTCCCGTTCTTTCTCTTCTTCCATTGCCTTTGCATGTATTTCCTCCACCCACGTCCTAAGCTGTTTTCTCATCCCACCTTGCTTTACTTCATATTATCCTCTGCGCCTCGAGGTGCCGGTACCTCTGATACTTTTCATGGTCACTTCCTCTCCACCTATTTCGCAATTTTGTCGTGGCAGATGCCATCTTAATCGAAATCTGAAAGAAGAGAGAAGTCTTAAGTCTTCTCCATCTGCACCGTATTTGCTTTATTAAAAAATAAAGGCAAAATGAATCTACAACGTCTAGATCAATATAAAAGTGTTTATCCACCTATACTGTCCGATAAAATTTTCCCTGGGATTTTTTTTATCCGCCAACATAAATTCTGTATAAAAAATTTGCGAGTCATATCCCCTGATTCAAACCCTTTCTCCGTCTTCCTCCCTTGTTCCGTTCAGCCCGACGCGATAAACGTTCGTATTGGGCAAGTGTTGAAAACAATATTGAGAGGCTTTTCTGAATAGAAATGGATTTTATTGGTTAAATGGATACGAAGGTTCAGGTCTAATCCGTAGCTCTATGGGTTTCTTGGTTTGGTCATGCTTATTTAGTAAGACTTCCCTCACAATTCCTCACCAGCGTAGTGGCTAGCACCTCTGCCCGTCAGTTAGGGGGTCGTAGTCCTATTCTCAGCAAGGCATTTTTTTTTTCATGTTAATCATCAATCTTTTTTTTATTTTTAATCCAAGAACAATAGCGGAATATTTTTTTTTTATAGACTTCACCTGTCAATCGGTTCGATTCTCAGCAGGGTATGGTTTTTTTTCTTCTCTTCTTATAAAAGTCTTTGTATCAGTATCAGTAATCAGTGTGGTAATTTTTTTTTATCCAACAACATTAGCAATAAATCCAGTTTGCTTATTTGTTTGTTTGTTTGGTTTTTTTGGCATTAGTTAACACCAATACCTGCGGATAAACCCGAGCTTTATCCGCCGATACTGTTGGCAGCCCAAAAAAGTAATTTGATGTTGTAATAAAACTTAGGTCTTGGGTCCCATAGCCTACTTATTTTTTTTCTGTCTTTGAGACTGATGGGCAAAATTGAAATTAATAAAATTAAAATTTATCCATATCATTCCCCCACCAGCAACAACAAAATGTATTATTCATTATTAAATATATATTATTGTTAATAAATATTCAAATATTATTTGTATTGTGAGTTGTGTACTGCGCCTAACAGGCTGCGTCACAATTTACTCTGAGATAGAGAGAGAGAGTGAGCGAGACAGGGAGAGAGAAAGAAGCAGTGTAGTGTGTTGAGCGCTTTGCCGGCGCTCCATTCTGCTCTGTGGTTGACAAGTTTCTTCTGTAAAGCGCATAGAGCATTTTAAAAATGGATATGCGCTATATAAAAAAATAATAATAATAATAATAATTCGACTGATTGTTTTGCAGAGATGGTTAATTTGAGAGGTCATAGACGTATCATAGTCAAGAAAAATGCCTAACCAGTAAAGCTGGTTATATTCCATAGGCTGTAATAAATAGCACTTGACAGAATAATCAGAAACTAAATATCATGTGCAATATTTCATTGATCTACCCAAACATTCAAGAAATCATTAAAGAGAGTAAAGGAATTCTACCCAGCTCTGAGCCTAAATTCAAGAGCCTTTTACGTATTTTTGGGGGGTAAAATATCAGGCGTCCAGGAATCACATTTTCATGTTCACATTTCTTTTCTCTATTAGTAATGTGCCTGACCTTCTCCCTATTAATTTTTTTTCCGGTTTGGAGAGGGGATGACTATCTCCCCACTTGATTATCATGTCGCCGGCTCTCTTCTGTTGCCAGCTGGCGTGGCAGCGCATCTGTTGTCCAGGGTTAGCCTTTCTCGCTGGCTTTTCCTTGGGAGTTTCTTGACTGCCTGATAGACCTTCAGCCTTTTTGTTTTTCTGTCTGTAGTGCCTTAATCATTCCCAAGGAAAGATGAAAAGTAAAGAGGAGTCCAAAGTCCATTACTAGACAGAGACGATTCCATTTCTATTACCTGACATGTACAAATCTGTATTTTACTCAAGTGAATTTCATTGTTTCTTACCCAAGATCAAATTGAAATTTCAACCTTTGGTTAAATCAGAGCGCATACGTATTTGCTCAGCATTCTCTCCCGTTCTTTCTCTTCTTCCATTGCCTTTGCATGTATTTCCTCCACCCACGTCCTAAGCTGTTTTCTCATCCCACCTTGCTTTACTTCATATTATCCTCTGCGCCTCGAGGTGCCGGTACCTCTGATACTTTTCATGGTCACTTCCTCTCCACCTATTTCGCAATTTTGTCGTGGCAGATGCCATCTTAATCGAAATCTGAAAGAAGAGAGAAGTCTTAAGTCTTCTCCATCTGCACCGTATTTGCTTTATTAAAAAATAAAGGCAAAATGAATCTACAACGTCTAGATCAATATAAAAGTGTTTATCCACCTATACTGTCGGATAAAATTTTCCCTGGGATTTTTTTTATCCGCCAACATAAATTCTGTATAAAAAATTTGCGAGTCATATCCCCTGATTCAAACCCTTTCTCCGTCTTCCTCCCTTGTTCCGTTCAGCCCGACGCGATAAACGTTCGTATTGGGCAAGTGTTGAAAACAATATTGAGAGGCTTTTCTGAATAGAAATGGATTTTATTGGTTAAATGGATACGAAGGTTCAGGTCTAATCCGTAGCTCTATGGGTTTCTTGGTTTGGTCATGCTTATTTAGTAAGACTTCCCTCACAATTCCTCACTAGCGTAGTGGCTAGCACCTCTGCCCGTCAGTTAGGGGGTCGTAGTCCTATTCTCAGCAAGGCATTTTTTTTTTCATGTTAATCATCAATCTTTTTTTTATTTTTAATCCAAGAACAATAGCGGAATATTTTTTTTTTTATAGACTTCACCTGTCAATCGGTTCGATTCTCAGCAGGGTATGGTTTTTTTTCTTCTCTTCTTATAAAAGTCTTTGTATCAGTATCAGTAATCAGTGTGGTAATTTTTTTTTATCCAACAACATTAGCAATAAATCCAGTTTGCTTATTTGTTTGTTTGTTTGGTTTTTTTGGCATTAGTTAACACCAATACCTGCGGATAAACCCGAGCTTTATCCGCCGATACTGTTGGCAGCCCAAAAAAGTAATTTGATGTTGTAATAAAACTTAGGTCTTGGGTCCCATAGCCTACTTATTTTTTTTCTGTCTTTGAGACTGATGGGCAAAATTGAAATTAATAAAATTAAAATTTATCCATATCATTCCCCCACCAGCAACAACAAAATGTATTATTCATTATTAAATATATATTATTGTTAATAAATATTCAAATATTATTTGTATTGTGAGTTGTGTACTGCGCCTAACAGGCTGCGTTACAATTTGCTCTGAGATAGAGAGAGAGAGAGAAAGAAGCAGTGTAGTGTGTCGAGCGCTTTGCCGGCGTTCCATTCTGCTCTGTGGTTGACATGTTACTTCTGTAAAGCGCATAGTGCATTTTAAAAAAGTGGATATATGTGCTATATAAATGCCATCCATTATTATTACATGTATTGTTATTATTTGTGATTTTTTTTTTTTTCTTTGCTTCAAATTCCGTTTATAGTGACACAGAAAATGGCTCACACATCAGACACCCTCTTTCCAAGTCATAAACAAATTAGATGTTGTTAAACTTCAGCAGAAAGTGTCTTTATTGCTTTCAAATATTGCAAAATTCTTGTTATCATAAAACTAAATATCATTATAGGCCCTACTGATATATATTTTTTCTAGGCTAGGCAGCGGAACGTAGCTTTTATATGCCATATACCACTGTTGGGCTGCCTCTGGAAGACATATTTTTATGATAATTCATAATTGATGATACAGTGGATCATCGTATATGACGACACTGGTACATGTAATAAACAAGCCCTCGGCGGCAGTGAGGAAATATTAAATCCTTTTTTTTTTCTGCGCTATAATTAAATAGTTGAATAATGACAATTATAATCAAAGAGGATTAATTCTGAGCACATTCAGTAAATTGTGGGGGCGGTGGCCGCAATGCTGCAGTGCAGGGAGTCACTCTGTCTGTCGCTAACACCATCGCTTGCCTTCTTGTCCATCCCTGGAAGGCCTAGCATGCTTTCTTTCCTTATTGACCAGCTTCTGTGACAGCACACTACACGCAGCCACTTGATGCCTCAGTGGAGGCCAGTGGGCTACAATTGTATAGCATTATCAAACAAGCATTGTAAATTGTCTTATGAATCACTACCAGTCACGTGCGGAGATGTGTTTTTATTGTCTACAATGGGTTATTGACATTACAAGCTACACTCGCTGTATAATGCTCACACGCGGTTAGTTTGTTCACACTCACTAGTCACTGATCAGTAGTGTACGAGAAACCACTGGTACCGCATTGTCTTTTTCTTTTGTTTTTCTGATCTTGTAGTGTATTTTGATGGAAATGCGGCTACCGGCAACAACAGAAATTGAATCAGCATCGAAATGAAGGCCAGTACCTGGTGTCTAGTGTATTATGGCACGTTAACAAGGGAGGCGACCATACAAATTAAAAAAGAAATAGGGGGGAGGGGATTCCTTGCCTTGTTATTTGGCCTATTTTACTCGAATAGTGAGACCTTGGGTATAAGGAAACATTTTTAACAGACCTTGCGATGATTTGCCTCTCATTATTTACCAAGTTCCACTGTAATGTAAAACCAGTCTGCTATCGTAAGTACTATCACGTTCGAAAGTTTAGTCAGTGTCTGTCCCAGATTTCATAATCTGTTCCATTCAGAACTTGCAAATTAAATATTTTATCATCATTACAGGAAGTGTTCTACGAAAGCATTGAGACTCTGCAAATCCTGATCTCAGAATATGAGGAGACCAGGAGGACTTAGGATGGCACACAGGGCTATGACTTGCAACAACTATGGATGACAGGTGAACTATTTTGAGAGATAAAATTCTGGCTAGACAGTTTGATTTATTAAAGTGAAATGCATACCATGGTCTGTGAACAGTACCAAATTAACTGGCTCCACTTGCAAATATGTGGAGGCTCTTTTTAACAGCTTTACCAAAATTAAATCCCTATAACTTAATAATTAATTGTTGCAACTCGATTTCGTATACATGTTTGGCTCCTTACAGTAGATTTCACTGCCATATTAAATGACAGTACCGGCTGGATACTGGCTACAACTGTGCAGATTTGTCTCTAATTATTTTCATTTTCTCGATATGTTGTTTTTGTCATTGCTATTGGTTGTTGTTTTTTCTTGTCCAAAAGCACTGCTGCGTAATTTGTCATGGGTTTCATGTGTGAACTAATCCAGGAAATAGCTTATCTCTCAGTGGAGAAGATATTTTGCAATGGAGGTTTAAAAAAAAAGCCTTCATTGTATAGCTGGCCAGTGATTATTGATTTTCTTCTTAAATAAAAAAGCAAACTCAATGAAATGTAAATGCTTCCTCGATCTGTTAATGTTAAATATTTGTTAAAAACTTTTCCCAGGTGATGGATTATATTGCATTTAACCTGTCCTTCGATGCATGGATTAGAAGTTCATGTGTAAGCTCACCATAATGCCACCACTTGTTCAGTAAATATGAGAAAATTTTCTGTCACTGTTATGTGATGGTGGATTTTAACAAAGACGACCCAGCACTCTCTTCATTTTCATTAAGATCACAACTTCATCCCTGGCAGCCAGATTGACTGTTTATTTTGGTAACTGTTCATTTATTTAGTGAAATAATGTCCCAAATATAAATGAGTTCTGCAGCTAATGTTAACTAATTTAATAGGCCTATATAATGAACAGGATTTGAATATGTTTAAAATGCATAAAAAATCTTTTATTTTATGTTGTTGTCCTTAACATCCTCTTTTCCTTAAGTCAAGTCATGTGATGTTATGCAATATCAGTTCCCATAAGGTTTTTGGCATAAATATCTCGTGATTTAAAGAATGGCTACTATCAGGAGACCAGACGCCTGTAACCAATTACAGATTCAGGCAAACATGTGATTTGTTTGTCGGTGGGAAGGGGAAGGTAGAAAAAAATGCTTCAAACAGTAGATCAAGATTGTCCATATTAAACCAGATGGCATAGAAGTTGTGGCCACACAGTGAATATTAGTTGTATTAAACATCTCACTGGAGTATTATATACCTGTACATATCAAAGCTAGTCCATCATCTAATAATGATTTTTATTAGTACATTCCTGTCATGAAATTTTATCCACAAACTCACTGGCAGAGTTGGGGAATCATGTAACAGCTTCAAATTGTAATAAAAGTCATTTTTGCCTCTCCGTTTGTGGCATAATAGATTGTAGGCTTCTTGATTGTTGGAAAATTATTACCATGTTTATGTGAGTATACTTCGGAACATCAAGAACAATTACTTGTGCAGAGACATAACCTGAATTTGGATTGATACTCCTGAATTTTGGATTGATAGTATCAAAGAAGTATCTTTGATGTTGTATTTCATGAGTTTTAACCATCACGCTACAATATGCCACAATGCCGCATTCCACCGTGGCCACAGTGAAAATATGAATAGTCAAACCAGCCTGTGCCGGGCGGACGCTGTGATTTCACCATTGAGGTCACTGTCCACTTTGAGATGTTAATTACCGTCTTGTTGCTCAGTTTACTTTTTCTAAATTTTTTCAAAGGCATTATGATAAAAAACATGTTAACCAGTGAACCACTGGTTAGAATCACAAAGACTACGCTTTGAAAGGCTTTCCTCCACACTATCAAAAGGTGTAGCATTGATACGTAAACTGTTGCTCAACAAATTTTCAATTTTACTTCATTTTCTCCTAAACTGACCATCATCTAGAGTTGTCTGTGATAAGATTCCCTGTGAATTAGGTCGCTGTCCTGGTCAGCGGGCATTACCCACTGCACGCAACCTGGAAGTAATTCCCCGTGAATTAGGTCAGCGGGCATTACCCACTGCACGCAACCTGGAAGTAACTCTGAAGCCGGGTTTGTGTGCAGAAACGGAAACGTCAAAACCATAATGTTCGATGTAACAGTGTTAAACCAGTACCTGTAACCAAGCACACTGACCAATAAGTTCAGTACAAACTTATACATTGACCATCAACGAGCTTAGGGAGAGGAGCTTCTTGCTTCTCTAACAAAGTTTAGAAAATGCTCATAAATCATTACGTACATTTTGATTTCAGATGATGATTTGTCGTAATATTTGCTTACACTAAACTAAATATAACTATTACATTTTTTTTCATGTTCACAGGCATAATTTTAGATGTGAAGATTCTGTGTATGTGGGAGGAGCTTCAACCGTGTGTTGCTGAAACAGCAGCATTTATGACACACCAGATTGGTGTACAACTCAGACCTGAGGCAGGCTTGTCCTTTATCCAGCGCTTTCATCATTCAACCATATACTTATCAAGTGATTGTTCTGCTCATAATAGTCTTGGCACTGACACACTGTCTGAAAGACTAGGGTATCTCTGCGAATATAAAAGAAATAAAATTTATACAAAAAAAAACTGAAAAAACTTTTTTTTCCTGTTTTCACATAATTGTTTCAATTCATTTGATTCCTATTCTTTTTTAAGTCTTGTGTTTCCTGTGTTTGTTTTAAATAACCAAACCACCCACAGATGAAAATGATGGTAGAGACTCACTCCCATATTGGCCTGTTCAGCCACTTACAAAGAGAGATTTCACATTCCATGAGCACTACATTTGAACAATCAAGAATTTTGAGACAGCAAAGTTTTCATATTTTACATCATGTTATTATGTACCAGTCCACAGCATTCTCACAGTATATTTTGTGTTAAGAGAATAATAAAAGAATAAAGACAGCAAGATCAAGCGTTCCGCCATTAGCTTGTGTAGGTCCAGAATTTAATACATTCACAATTCATGTGTTGAACAGAACATTGTCTTACCTAGTATAACCTGTGTTATTCCCATGGCATTTATTTACACTGGAAGGTTTTGAAAGTTCCTGAGTTGTTCTATGGAGAGAGAGATAAGAAAGCAATGAATATGGAAATCTTAAATGTGCGGCCAAATGAAGACAAGTTACACACATTTTACTGCATTATCAGATCCTCTCTGCTTTTGCACCACATTCTTTGTATTAACAAAATTTTAAATATTATTGAGAGTTGAAATGTTGTTTGTTTTGTTTTTTCACTTTTTGGTCATCAATGAACAGAGGAACCCCAGCAGTCAGGACCTGCTGAAAAACTCACCATCTGTTTTGAGTTTTCAATTAGAAACGGACAGGTGTCAGCTGATTCATTCTTGCTGTTTATTATTTATCTTATCAATCTACTATCAGTGGCATCTAAGACCGGTCAAAAGGTTTTCAGTTTACAGGGATTAGTTTATCACGACAAAGACATAATTTATACCACAACAGATTCCAAGGCAATAACTGAATAAGGCATCATATTATTTACAAGGGGCTGTAAATAAAAAGACTGTGCAATTGGAAGTGGCTGAGAAACAAAAAATTAACAGTGTTCTTGGGTGCTATTGATCAATGCTATGAAGGAATTTTTTTTAAAAACATGGAAAGTTTGACACTGAGAGCTATTTTAATAATATTCAAAATGACTACCAAATAATAGACCTGAACATAAACTTTCCATTCACATACGTGTGAGTGTGAGTGTACAAAGGAGATGTCAGAAATTTGTCATCAAATTTGTTGTCAAGAATAATTAAATAATTAACAAAACAACATAAAGAGAACATAATGAGTAGCCTGTAAAATTTTACAGCAAAAATGCCATATTCCGATGTCGGATGGAAGTCGGAACAAAGTCGTATTCTGATTGGATTGCCAACATCGGAACGATGCCATTCCAACATGCAAACTTGAAGTCAATCCTACGTAGAATTCCGACATTAGATTAATGTAGAAAAAATGCCATCATTCCGATGTCGGATTTAAATCGGAATAAAGTCGTATTCTGATCGGATTGCAAACATCATAACGATGTCATTCCGACATAGAGTTATAGTCGGAACAGGATCCGTTTTTGAGCATTTTTTCGACGTCAGATTTACTTCATCGGAACGATGCCATTCTGACGAGCAAACTTGAGGTCAATCCGATGTAGAAATCCAATGTCAGATTGATGTGGGTCTCCTGGCAGAGTAGGGTCATCAGATAGGACAGTACACTATAAATGCAGTGGTGCGCACTGAGAATTTTTCAGGAAGTGATGATGTCATCAGCTTATGTGTTCTTGAAAATATTAAGGATCGGAGGTAGTCAATTAGCAACACAAAGCAAACTCCAAGAAGAATACTTCCCCACCATTTCAAGTCTCCAGATCTAAAAAAAAGAATCTTCTGCAGGTCAAAAGGAAGGCATGCAAAATTTCATGCATATCCAAGCTGTGTGAGCGGCGCCAGTTTGATTTTTTTGTAGGATATTATAGTTGAATCTCACGTTGTCTTTTGAAATTCTAGTTAAGCTGACCCAACCTGACTAAGATCACGATTTTGGTGTAGACTAGTAACTGCCCCATTCTTCCAATGATAAAAAAAAAAAAAAAAGCCGAAGGACACCACTTCAGGACTCATCAAGTGAGGATTTTCTTTATTTTATAAGACAACTGATCTTGAAATTTCAGATTTATGTAGATCCGGCACTTTTTTAGATAAGATTATGACAATTGGCAAGATAACCTGCACTGTAAGAGTTCAAAAAAACTTGAAAAATATTTTAAATTAATACTAGTGACAACAGTCCCATATGTTGATTTATGATATCTGTATGCATGCCCCAAACCATGAAAAAATATCATAAGGTTAAAAAAAGAAAATACATGTTCATCTAAAGGACATTTAAGTTGAAATCCACAACAAACCATTTTTTGCAGTTTACAATACATGTATTATGTAGTAGTATAATATCATCGAAAATAGAAAAAGGTGGTATGTTGCATGAGTGGCATTAAAAAAGAAAGGGTTAAAACTAAATGTGTATTAGCTCCAGGTTATAAAAAAGGAAAATATTCAAAGAATTCTGGAAGAATGGAATCAAAATAAACTGACCCACATCTTTTCTGTTTGTGGAATGCTATGAGGGTATAATTATCAATGATTTTTTTTAGTCCTTGTCTTTATTCTTTCCTTCCAACATAATCTAATGTAAACAGGTAAAAAAAAAAAAAATTTGCAAAGAACAAAATGCAAAACGCGTTTAAGTATAAAAGACAAATGCAGGAATGTCTTTGAAAAAAACGATCAAAGATATACTCCACGCACGCATAGAACGCAAAAAAAAAAATATAATAAATAAATTTATGGCATAACAGCATCACAGATGAGGTATGAAAACATGACCAGATGAGGTTAAAACCTGTGACATTCAGATCATAAGATTATATAATCATAAACAAAAATATTACTGGGCAACCCTGCTCTCCTGAATGTCTTCAATGTTCCTCTCATCCAGGGACGACAATGGCTTACCTAATGGATTTGGATGATCTTCTCATCAATATTGGGTTTAGAAAGAGTTTACCAATAGGAGGCTTGAAAAATACCAGTTTCAAGAGAGGTAGCCCAAGTCACTGTCGAAGAGGACAGATAAGTACCTAAGCAAAAGAGACTAACACGCTCTCCGTTGCTCTTGTGTTTTTGACTGAGAATGTGGATGGGCGATTGCTCAGGCCTAGAGACACACGAAACATGGATATTTACAGATGAATGTGGGCTAACTCTCAGAGTAGAGAGGTGAGAACACTACAGAATCGCCGTCCTGCTAATCTCGTTGCCGTTTCCACGAATTGCGCTATCCGCGGTCGTTGGTACACCGTACTGTCTTTCGAATGTCATCCATTTTACACGTAAGGTCACCTGTGATGCACCTGACATGCTGCCGTCTGGCCTCCCTCTCCCCCTACCCCTGTAGTGCTACCGCTCCCATGTAGCATAGGCCTATAGGACCTGGCAAAACAAAGCATGCTCTTCTCGGAATTTTTCTTCGGCCCCCCCCCCCCCGAGAGATGGGGGGGGGGGGGGAGATGGGCCTATAGCAAAAATCTCAATGGGCTGGCCACTGAATCCAGCAACTTTCTTTTCGGTTTATCAGTAGGGCTATTTCGGTTTAGCGCTGGTTTGTTAACCCTAGTCCTGCGGGAGGCCACTATATTGGCCTCCCTGCGCAACACGCGAGACACGGGAGGCCGTTATTTTGTCCGACACGCTTAACCGCGGGTCCTGCGGGAGGCCACATTTTTGTATAGCAACGGTGCGCCTCGCACTTTGGATATTCGGTTGCCAAGGCTGTCGTTGTTGTTGTTTTTTTCACGTTTTTTTTCCACACTATTTTCGCGTGTTTATCTATCCTGTCACCCCTACTATATCTAACAAAATGGTGTCGTCCGATTACGTTTATTACGATGCAACTATTCGTCACACTCGTGTAATAGTACTGACGGTCTGAAGTTTGAACTGAGGAAAGTCTTGGGGAAACTTTTACTTTGATGCTGGTTGTCGTCTACACGTGAAATGAGAAGAAAGGGGCCATGTGCGTATTTGAGACGCCGTTCTACGTCTGTAATTATGAATTCCGATGTAATGTTAGGGCATGCTGCATAAAGGCGTCTGTCAGTAGGTTTTTCATCAGGGAAAACTGGGAGAAAATGACCGACTTTGTTGTTGGTCGTTGTCTTTATTTGATGTGGTAATTAGAGATATCCTGTGTTCCTTTGATTAAACCGCTTTTCAGTACATGTATGTTCTCTACGACCTGGAACTGGAAATCAAATCTCTCGCTAAAACTAACATTATAGTAAGTGAACGCTTTACATAGTAGAGGAGGGAGAAGGCAATGTCACGATACATGTGGTTAGTAAATGAAGCGAATGGCTTGAAAAATAATTAGTTCACCTGAATGGCCTGACATAGGGACAGAAAAAGCGCAGAGGTCTTGGGAACATGATAAAACATGTGCTAAACGGCATGTAAATGCAGAAAATTCTTGATTTGGGGCCTTCCATTTCACAATAAAACCTACTGCATATCATCACAAGTACTTTATCCAAATATCATAGGGGTTCCTTACGATTTATCCACCACTATTGTTGTTATTGCGTCCTGAAGTATACGCGATACAGGTGTTCACACGGACCCGATTGACCCGACCGCCGAGGTTATCGGCAACACGCGAACGATCGGCTGACTGGCCGCTGGCTATCCCCGCACGGGGCGTTACGTGGACGAGTTCACTCAACGCAGGACGAGGGTTAACAAAGATTGAGGAAAAAAATCGAGGATTCTTATTTTCTTTCGGTTTACCGCTATGTCCGGTTTAACCGTTCTCCACTGCATTTTAGTCAGAAGCTGTCTGTAGGCCCCTATGGGTTTTTATTCTTGGAATAGGTAGTCCTAACTGAACTGCTAAAGGGGCGAAATCCGTTTTGGCATAATTTTAGGCCAACATTACAAGGCTCCCTGCCAGCAGACCCACATCAATCCGACATTGGATTTCTACAGCGGATTGACCTCAAGTTTGCTCGTCGGAATTGAATCGTTCCGCTGTAGAAAATGCGACATTGGGAAAATGCTCAAAAACCGATCCTGTTCCAACTATATTTATATGTCGGAATGACATCGTTGTGATGTTTGCAATCCGATCACAATACGACTTTGTTATGACATAAGTCCGACATCGGAATGATGGCATTTTTGCTGCATCATTCTGATGTCGGAATTCTACATAGGACTGACTTCAAGTTTGCTCATCGGAATGGCATCGTTCTGATGTTTGCTATCCGATCAGAATTCGACTTTGTTTCGACTAAAATCCGACATCGGAATGCTGGCATTTTTGCTGCATCATTCCGATGTTGGAATTCTACATAGGACTGACTTCAAGTTTGCTCGTCGGAATGGCATCGTTCTGATGTTGGCAATCCGATCAGAATACGACTTTGTTCCAACTTAAACCCGACATCGGAATGATGGCATTTTCGCTGCATCGATATGACATTGTTCTGATGTTGGCAATCTGATCAGAATATGACTTGTTCCAGCTTAAATCCGACGGCGAATGATGTCATTTATTCCATATCAATGTGATGTAGTAATGCAACATAGAATTGACATCGTTTACACGTAAGAATGACATCATTCCAATGTGGGCAATCCGAGCAGAATACTGCCTTGTTTCAACTTAAATCCTACGCAGGAATGGTGTAGGATTGACATCAAACTTGCATAACAACTGGCACACAGCAAACCTACAGAAAAACAACAGTACATGTGATAATTTTAGTCTTTATTTGTTTTTTTGTTTTTTTTTGCCTCTTCCTGGCTCTGCCACTGGCTGTCCCTAGCCATTCATTCCCAGCTTCTCTGAGTTCTGCCAGTGTCACCTCCCTCTGGTTGGGATTGGATCTTACAGCTTCTGTGGATGCTTGAAAAATGTTAAAAACTAGTAATTAAATAAATCCATGGTTCCCGCCAAAATATACCTTAGATCTTTTACTGACATTTTAAGTATAATGGCCCACTAACTGAATAAGGCCACCTAGGTCAGTGAGACAAAATCAATTAAGGCCAGCCAGAGCTGTTGAATTAAAAAAAAAAAAATTAAAAATCAAGAAACTTGCTGTAATGCATTATAGGAAGTTATGATAACCTGGAATTTAAAGACTTTTGGGAACCCTGTAAATTACAGTCATCTCATCTGGAAGGTTAAAAAAAAAAAGGCTTAGACCTTGGTTTTCATCTAAAGCATCCTGTAGGAGGGGGGGGGGGGGATACACTTAGAATCACGTAATTATGGTAATAAAATATGTGACGCAACAATTCGGTTCAGTTCGGAAGGTACAGGCCTATAAGTTACTGAGCCCAAACAAACTTTTCTCAAAACTTTACTTCTTAAAAAAAGTGATAGTCATCAATTTCAATTGCTTATAACACAGTCTAAAAATGTCCAGAATTTAATGAATCTAGCATCAAATCCAAGGTAAAAGAGTTCTTTCACTTGATATCAATAACTCAGTTTACCTAAAACGTACCTTCTGGACCGAACCCTCATGATGCATCACATATTTGGTTTCATTTTTACTTCACCAAAATGAGGTCTGTGATTATAATATAAAATTTGAATAGGCATTGTTCCTAATGAAAACAGTGAAATAGCACAGTTCATGCAATACACAGCTTAAGTTTCAGAACATCAAGGCATTACCACTATTCTGGTCATGACGTATGCTGGTAAATAAGGGGGTGACTTGGAGCCAAGCATAAAAAGCATGGAAAGGGGGTTAAAATCGACAAAATCAAATTATAAGCACAGCTTCACAGATATAAATTATATACAAATTAAAGAAAAAATATATGCATGTTTATATATTATTATTATGATGAAGGGCTTGACCACAAAACGCGTTAAGTGCCTTTTTTTAAAAATGAAATCAGAGATATGTGCATGAGATGACACCTCGATATGAGTTATATGACACGACATGGAAATTCCACAAAAAACGATCTATTCAAAGGTCTGTATTCAAATCGTCTGTATTTTGCAAACATGATAAATTCCAAACTACTATTTTAACTAAACTCGACAAATCCAAAGAGGAATCCCCTCATTTATTGTAAATTGTAGATCTACAAGTAAAATAATGACCTATAAACAAGATTATAAACTAGTCTATAATTGACGTCCAGAGGTCAAGTTCTAGATCTCGATCTACAGGTTAGGGTTCAACTCAGCCTGTGAGGTCTACGAATGGATCCCATCTTTCTTGATCTCAGGCCTAGATGATTTTAAATGTACATTTAGTAGAACTTACTTTGGGTAGCTTCTTGATTTAGATTTACCAATTCACTATAATTAGTGCTCTTACTAGCAGTTTGACAAATTTGGTAAAAAAGATGTCAATGGATTTATCTCATTTTGCTAAGAATAATCCATTTGATCAAGGCTATCATCAGAAGCCATGCAAATAATGTAAAAGTTTGTTTTGGTATTTGAATGAAGCATAAATGCAGAGATGCCACCCCATAAAAACAAAAATCTGAATCGGCGCCAACGACAACGAAAATTAAAATGATGCCAGGACTAAATAGGCTGAAAAAAAAACAACCTTTATTAACACACACCATTTTCAGTTCAATTCAACCATATCTTATTATCTCGTTTTTGTATTGGCCTAGGCCAAAACTGAAAAAGAGCTCTGCCCACAGAAGTAACATTTAGCAAAATTGACCTTTGCTCTGGAGCTGCTGCCAAGAATGTCTGATTGGAGCTGCCTTTATATGCTGAATATTTAATTGTGAAAATGCACAAATGCCCTGCATGATTTTTGCCCAGTATATAACGCTATTTTAATGTTTTGCCACTCATATTTTATTTTGGCAATTTATGCCCATGAAAACACCAACCTTCTCCATGGCTTTGACTGAAGAAATCTGGGTTTAAATAAGTTTAAAACTGATTCTTCATTTGTCACAATCACCGCTGATTCTGTTGATTCCTTCATTACCTTCCATCACAGTTGCTGCCAAATAAATCACTTTTAGTTTTACACTCAGACAATATCCAGCTAGGTTTAGAATTGACTGAATAGATGCAGATCTAGCTAGGTTTAAAACTGATTCCTCTTGGCACAGTCGCCCCCAAAATGTATAGCCTATCAATTGGACTAGGGCTAAATACATCCTGCTAGGTTTAGAATCACCGCCATGTGAAACCATACAAACAATATTTAAAACAATGCTTGTGGCAACTGAACAAATCGCTAAATGGTGTAAAACTTCCGGTTTATTCCTGAAATAATCGCCATATTCTGATTCAGTGCATTTTGCAAAGTTACACTTAAAAATCTAGAATTCAGAAGACAAAATCGATGGGGAAAAAAAGCTGACTACGGGAAGTATTGAAAATCGGAATACCGGCCTAACTAATCGGAAAATCAGAACAGCACCCGTTTTTGAGGAAACATCGGAATGATAGGCCTACCGATCAAATCGAAATGGCTGACATCTCTGTTTATAAGCTCAATTAACAAGTTAACAAAAAGTGCTTATCTGGGCACAAAAATTGATGTTTTTCTCAAAACGAAAAACTATAGATTTGTCTCATTTTGCGGTCAAACCCTTCATTATAATGTAAGAAGAAAATAAATGACAATTTAACAAAGAAAAAAAAAAAAGCACTTTTCTCTTTTGAATGTTCTATGCATGTGACATGGACAAAGTACTCACTAAACATAGTATCTTTCAGCCCTTTTTCTTGTTCCTTTTCCATGCAACTTGAACTTGGTGGCCGCCTCTTTCTTCAGAAGGAAGGAAACATTCTTTGTGTTCTAATGGGTGAAGCCACCTTCTCTATGGGAGGGAAAAGAAAAATGAATGGCATGTCATTCTTAATGCAGCAATTCATATTTAATAAATCGATGATTCACTACTGACACAAATCACCTTAAAAATTTTGGAACTAAGATGAAACAAGTTCTATAAGCAGTCCTTCATTGCAAAACAAAATCTATAGCTGTGAAAATAGTTTATTTTGGAGCATGTTTGGCCTCTTTCAAACTGGCGTTTTTACATCTTTCAGTCAAAATGTCATGAAATATGGCAAGTCTGCACTTGACACACTGCCAATGCCGATGTTGGACATGATTGTGAAATAGTTGCCAAGTAACAATCCCAAATGGGAAAAAACAAAAAATCCCAAAGGGGAGGATACATTGTGACCACGGTTATTATTTTTTCTATCTCATTTTTCTGAAAAATTAGATTTTTTTAGTATGTGAAAGAGGTACATAACAAATTCTTTGACATTTGTTTAAAATGCATTCTGGCCCTTATTCAGCTCCTTCACAGTTCCAATTTATCCCAACTCCTTATAATAATACTAAAGATGCAAACGTTTAACATCAAATTTCTCAGTTGTACTAAACCTGGAATTGGAACCAACAAATGCATGTATACTTTATACACTGGCCATGATAACTTTAAAAATCCATCAATATTACTAGTGTAAAGGTTGAATTGTCTGACTGCTCTAATTTAAGAGCAAAACAACTGCTTTCCTTTAACACTGCTGTCTCACTGATCCCCATCCTACCTTGTGATTTACATGTGGTAGTGTCAGTTTTATGATTAGATTGCCCTAGATCCAATTCTCTGACTCAAGGATTTCCAGCTTTTTTGGCTTTTTATTATATGGATGAATTTCATTCGCTTTTTGCAAGCTGGCTGAGGCAGGTTCACTGTACTGTTGGTTATCAAAGTATTTTAATGGAGCTATGTAAACTCACCAATCCCTGTTCTGCAGAAGGATCTTTAAGTGCTTCCTCTACTGCTTTTACAACTACCATGGAGTGTGGTGGCAGTGTAAAACTTTCTGGCCCATCTGAAGATGCCACGTTATGGTAAATTACCATCCTCTGTAATAACTCCTCTAGCCTGTGGTTTTCCTCCTTAGCTGATTTTCCCCAGAGTTCTAAAAATCCTGCTAATGGCATCTCCAGATCCTGCAATTAGGTGAAAAGAATTAACTAACACCTTCATCTGTGACTCAAAACCATTCCTGGCATTATGGTCAAAATGGCAGTTTCTAATAAATAAAAAAAAAAGCATAAAGCATGAAACACTATGCAGCTCATATGGCTAAAGTGCAGTTTAACCCCTGATTTTTCTGCACGTCCATGTTCTGCTATTCCCAGGGCCAACCCAATTCCCTCTTTAATGATTCATTTTCCAAATTGCAGGGTATACGGATCGCCACAAGGTCGTGACTTTATGGATGTTTGTAGTAAACACCCAGCTTGGCAATTCTCTGTCTGGAATTCCGGCTAAAGCTACTTGACTTTTCCTTTAACGGACCGTGTGAAAATAGCCGATTTTTTAAATGAAATCAGGAGGGCGCGCTCTTAATATAACAGCCAATACACACATGACCTGTGCAGGAAAAGTTTGGAGGGCTAAACTGCACTTTTATTGCTCTCACTTTGTTTTATTACTTAGCTAGTTTACCTTGTACTTGTAATGATTTTCCTTCATTCTTCAGTGTGGCAAATTCTTCTTGCAGCAAGTCTGATTTCTGAAGCTAATTTATGTAAATATCAATTAGGATTATATATGATATCTCCACTATAACTAATGCAACTTTAGAAAATTTGCACCATCTGCAATCCAGCTTCTGTAAAATTTCACCTAATTCCAATTTATAATAAAACAGCTAGACTGCTTATTCAAGTTATTGAGTTAACCAACTGTCATATTACATGACACAATTCATTTTTGAAATGGCAACAGGGTGGTGGTGGTGTACGACGACCCCCCATCCTCCCAAACTTAGGACAAATACTAGTACTTTTTTTACTACTGTTCTTCTAAAGTCTAATTTATAATCAGAGAAAATCAAAAAGTTAACACAGAAAACCATGAAATAGCACATACAAACTTCCATACCATACCTCTGTTCCAACTTTTATACAATAGGCGCCTGGCCTATTACTTTCACTAGAGGTGAGGGAGGGCTGCCTGGCCAAACTGATGCAATGGAGGGTCACCTCGAGCTGGATGGAATCTGGCAAATCGATGTGGGGTAAGGCCCCCTTGGTGACGGTCTGGGTGGAAATTGGCGAACAGTCAAAATTAGAATTTATCTCATACTTTGGAAAAAAAGACTGCATCAGATCTATTACTATTAAGGCCTACTGTCTTGCAGGATTGTGATATGGAAACATATAAAGATCTAGAATCTAGATCTATATGTGGCCTCAACAGTAAAAAAAACCAAAAAAAACCACCAGAAACTGGAAGTCAACCTTAGCGTCTATATCAAAACTAGATCCCCGTGCTGGGGCCATACAGCACAGGGGCGCGTCCCCTGGGTGGCGGATAGAGGAGCCCCGAAAAAAAAGGGGTTGCACCTAGAAGGTGCCGTGGACCAACATGGCCCGGGCAGATGGGGCTCGTGAGCAATGTCAAGCAACCTATCTAAGAGAAGGAAAACTCTGACTCCAAACCCGGCTAGATAGAGACCGTAAGCACCGAAAGGCAGTCTAAATAGGAGATGGAAAACTCCGAACTTAAACCTCTGCTGCCTTGCAGAAGATCCTGACAGATCAAAGGCTAAGGAAGCACATCCTGACAGAAAAGCAGGCCAAAGCCGGAGTCACTGGACCGAAAGGTGCAGATAGACCAGACTGGTGTAACAACCTTGCCTGAAAACTGCAGTGACACGCACCAACCCCCTAAAAATCATGGACGGACACCAAAAATTTACTAAAAGTTATGGTGTGAAGCCTGTGGACTCCCGCCGGACAGGTGTAGCGCCGGGCCCAAAGGGCCCACCCAAGCGATCTGGTGGTGCCTTACCCTCTTCTTGTGGAACCAGGGGAAGAGGTGTGAGGTTACGGACGACTGGAACCAATCTTAAAGTGCTACAGTGGAACGCAGAAGGAGTAGCCAAGAAAAAGCTGCCATTAATGCGAAAGCTGTATCAAGAAAAAGTGGATGTCGCCTGCATACAGGAAACCCATCTCACGGACAACATACGCTTCTCAATAAGAGGATACCAGTGCTTGAGGCAAGATAGGATAACGGGACACAAGGGTGGAATCATCATACTAGTTAAAAATGACTACACCATAAAAGATATAGTGATTGACACGGACAACCAGTCAGAACTACAGGGTATCAAGTTATACAAAGACAACTCTGAAATCAGTATTTACAACTGCTATTGCCCACCCAACAAGAAACTATCACTTGAGAAACTAGATATAGGAGAGGAGACATGCTTAGTACTGGGTGATTTTAACAGCCACTCCCCAAGCTGGGGATACGATGATCTGAATAAGAGAGGAGAGGAAATGGAAAACTGGCAAGTGGAAACTAAATTACAACTACTCTACGATGAAGAGGACCCAGACACATTCTTCTCACGCACATGGAGAACTACCACAAACCCAGATCTCACCTTTGCGTCAGAAGACCTGACTGGGAAAATACGAAGAGCAGTGCTTCCCCAACTTGCAGGTAGCGACCATAGACCCATACTCACTGAAATAGACTCAAATAAATCTTGCAACCAAGCACCAACTGTCCCCAGATGGAACTACAAAAGAGCAAACTGGGAAAAATTCCAAAGGAGCACCAACCTTTATTCCACCAAAACAAATTGCAAGTCCAAGAATGTTAATAAATCTGCAAGGGAACTCACAGAAGCAATACTGAAAGCCGCAAGGGAAAGTATACCAAGAGGAGCAAGAAAAAACTACATCCCCCTATGGTCTGATGGGCTTGAGAATCTCACTAATGCAGCAACACAGGCAAGAGAGACAGCAGAAGAAGAACCAACGGATGAAAACATGATCGCCTTCAAAGCAGCAGAGGCCAGACTGAAAAGAGAAACAATACATACTTCTCGGACTGCATGGCAAGAGAAAACACAGAGGTTGGACCTGGACAAGAACGGGACAAAACTGTGGAAACTGACAAGAGCACTTAATAGAGAACCAAACTATTTTGCACCCCCAGCCCTTGAAACAGAAAATGGTAACCTGCAAACCGCACAACAGGCAGCCAACTCATTCATGAAACAATTTCAGGAGACTGGCAACATATCAGTGGAAAAACATTCTGACAAGGAGGTGAAGGAAAATAATAGAACCCTAAAGAACAAGCACAAGGAACCAGAGGATAAAATCATGACGGATCCACTGAAGAAAGAAGAGCTAGAGCAAGCGCTAAAAGCCCTAACCACAGAAAAGTCTCCAGGACCTGATGGAATAACAAATGAGATGCTTATTCATTTGGGAGAGACAGCCAAAAGAAAACTACTCCAACTTTTTAATGCTTCATGGAAGACTGGAGAAATACCTGCCACTTGGAAAAAAGCAACCGTTATCCCCATCAAAAAAGAAGGTAAACCAGGTAATAAACCAGAAAACTACCGACCCATCAGTCTAACCAGCTGTCTGTGCAAACTACAAGAAAGGATTGTTAATGCAAGACTCATGTGGTATCTGGAAAGCAATCACATCCTTGTGAATGAACAAGCCGGGTTCAGACGAAGTCGATGTACAGAAGACCAGATCACCTATATCACACAGGTCATAGAAGACGGCTTCCAAGAAGGAAAGAAGACGGTAGCCGTATGGGTCGATATGGAGAAAGCCTTCGACAGAGTATGGAGGGATGGAATGATACTGAAACTGTTGCATGCTAAAGTGACGCACAATATGCTAAAATGGATCTGCAGCTACCTGTATGGAAGAAAAGCTAGAGTGTCATCTCAAGGAACCCTAAGCAGAGAAGCCAAATTGAGGCATGGAGTGCCACAGGGAGGGGTTTTATCTCCAACATTGTTCCTATTATATGTCAACGACCTGAAAGGAACACTATGCAGAGAAGTAAAAGCAGTGATGTACGCAGATGACCTTGCTCTGCTCTCCTCCGATAGTAATGCGGGAGCGGCCAGACAGAGATTACAGATCACCCTGGACCACCTACAAGACTGGACAGAAACATGGTGTATGAAACTAAATGCTCACAAGACAAACTACACTGTATTCAGCCTTTCTCCAAAGCTGGACAACATCACGCTAAATGTAGGCCAACACACTCTTAAGAAAAATGAATCACCCAAATACCTTGGTGTGCACTTTGATACCAGATTAACATGGAAAAACCAGATAGCAGAATGCCAAAGAAAAGGATATCAAAGAACCAGATTAATGAAAAAATTAGCAGGAACAAAATGGGGAGCAAGTATGACAATCCTAAAGCATACTTACCAGGGATATGTCAGACCAGCACTAGAATATGGAATGGCTGCTTGGGGTACATGTGCCAAAAGCCAAATGGGAAAACTTGACAAAGTACAAAACCAAAGCCTGAGAATCATTACGGGAGGCATAAAATCAACACCCATCACAGAAATGGAAACAGTTACTACACTGGAATCTCTACCTGAAAGAAGAGACAAGAAGATACTAAACCAGTACTCTAAAATAAAGTCACAGATCCATCAACCACTCCACCTGAGATCCAAAGAGAAAGGCACTGACAGGCTGAAGAGAACAAACTTTGTGGAAAATGCACAAAGACTAGAAAAAAATCACAACCTAACAAAACTATCGGTGGAGGAAGTAAGAGAAGTAACAAACAGATGTCCACCATGGGCAAGAACAAAGCTACCACCTATTATAACCAGTGTGAAGGGAATTTCCTCCAAACAAGACCTAAACCAGGAGGCACTGAAAAGAGTGACACTGCAGTACCTTGACCAGAAATACCCAAGAGACGAATGGGTCAGAATATATACAGATGGATCGGCTACTGAAGCTGTCACCGACGGAGGAGCTGGCATATTCATTGAATGGCCAAATGGAACTAATAAGAAAATCAGAATGCCTGGAGGGAAGAGATGCAGCAATTACAAAGCGGAGGCACTGGCATTGCTAGAGGGATCAAAGGCCATCTACAAGGAAGAAGGCACATATGACTCCAAAGTTGTATTCACGGTCTGTGCTCGAATCTCTCCAAAATCCAGATTGCATGATACACAATGAACTTATTACAGAGCTAATGCAACTGAAAAACTCAGCCAGAGAAGTTTACCTGCAATGGATTCCTGGACACTGCAGTATACATGGCAATGAAGCTGCAGATAATCTGGCCAAGGAGGGAGCTAAGCAGCAACAACCAGAAGGAAGTGTCTCCCACGAAGAAGTAAAGACCATCATAAAAGCCACATACCAAAAGCAATGGAAAAATAACCATCCAAAATTCCAGGGTGAAGACTCAATAAGACAACTGAACAGAGCAGAACAGGTTATGATATTCAGGCTTCGCACAGGACACAATCTGCTAAAGGATCACATGCATCGCATCTTTAGAATTGGCAACAGCAGTGTATGCGAATGCGGCTTAGAAGCAGAAAATGCAGAACACATCCTGCAGACTTGTCCAAAATATAACATGCAAAGGGAAGCCCATTGGCCTGAGGCCACGCCTGTCAGGGAGAAGCTGTATGGCAGCTTGGAACAATTGAAGAGAACAGCTGCTTTCTTGCAGAGGATTGGAGTAAAGATTTGACGTCCGCCATGATGGGGAACGCAGAAGAAGAAGAAGAAAACTAGATCTAGATCTAGGTTCTATCTCTAGAGGTCTCTGTCTCAAACACTCGAGTCAAGACATGGAACAAATTCTACACTAGATCTAAGATCAAGAGAAATTTTCCGACATTTTCTAGAGCCAGTTGAGGTTTAGATCTTGATCTAGATCTAGTCTAAATCTCTAAATCAAACTGTGATCTCAAAGAACAAACTCACTGTTGTGGAATCTAGCCTTGGCTAGTCTATAGGCTAATAACAACAATGAAAACTAGCATTTAAAAGAATAGCGAGTAGAAATTGATCTCAAGCACTCAAATCAGACAATGAAATAGACTAGATCTAGACTCTAGATCCTAGACGAGATCTACATGGCCTAGATCAAAGTCTAAAGAAAAATTTGCAGAACAGCCGCCACCATTAATTTGGCATCTCAAAGAGATCTATCTAGATCTAGAAATCTAGACTACAATACAAACAGACTGGCGTCTAAGACAGAAGGACTTCCCCCCGATCAAGATCTAATCAACAATGATTCAATTAAAACTAGCCAAATTTAATGAGCAGTAGTCTATGCTAAGTAGATCTAGATCTAGAAATTACCAGTAAAAGTCAGTCTTCTGGAAGGTGCGTCATTCACTAAGATGCATCGTCACTCAAGGCGCTAACTCACAACTGGATTTGGCGCAAAAATTAAAACAATGGATGACGCAACGATGTTGTCTAATTGCGGCACCAAATACTCGGCCTAATTAATTCATAATATTTAAAGAGGTTCATTTGTACGGGAAACTAATGTAAAAAAAAAATATCAAAGTGCGAGACACGCGCCTACTTTTTTTTTTTTTGTGCAAGGGCACAAATTTTTGTTTGTTTATTGCGGGCCTCTCCGCTCGTAAAATTTTGATTCTTTCCCTTGTTTGACTTGGATCGCAGGTTTGTTCCCATTAGTATATAATATTACATCATCCCGTGGCGGCCGACCGCGTGTCTCGATAATATTACATCATCCCGTTACGACAGATCGCGTGTCTCGATGGTTACAACCTCGGATAGGCGTGGTTTTGATGTTGGCCGTCCGACCACGCCGCTGCATGAGCTGCATAGTGTTTCATGCTTTATGCTTTTTTTTTTATTTATTAGAAACTGCCATTTTGACCATAATGCCAGGAATGGTTTTGAGTCACAGATGAAGGTGTTAGCTAATTCTTTTCACTTAATTGCAGGATCTGGAGATGCCATTGGCAGGATTTTTAGAACTCTGGGGAAAATCAGCTAAGGAGGAAAACCACAGGCTAGAGGAGTTATTACAGAGGATGGTAATTTACCATAATGTGGTATCTTCAGATGGGCCAGACACATGGCCAGAAAGTTTTACACTGCCACCACACTCCATGGTAGTTGTTAAAGCAGTAGAGGAAGCACTTAAAGACCCTTCTGCAGAACAGGGATTGGTGAGTTTACATTAGCTTCATTAATATACTTTGATAACCAACAGTACAGTGAACCTGCCTCAGCCAGCTTGCAAAAAGCGAATGAAATTCATCCATATAATAAAAAGCCAAAAAGCTGGAAATCCTTGAGTCAGAGAATTGGATCTAGGGCAAGCTAATCAGAAAACTGACACTATAGGAAGGTCGCTATATTTCGTACCCCTTGAGGAAATTCCTGCTTGTGCTTTTACAATTATCGGGGTTACATTATAAATTGCGTTGAGTCAATTGTCCGGACAACTGGCATGTCCACACGTTGTTTCCGTGTTTATTTCATGTAAGGATGTTATATTTTTTCATTGTTTAAAAAGGTAAGTAGAAATGTCATACTTCGTACCTGGTCTTATTATTTCGTATGGTGTTTTTTAAATTTCGTACCCCTGGTTGCATTATTTCGTAATGAGGGGTACGAAATATAAACATGTTTTTTTTTTTAGGTTCACCGAAAGATATTGATCCATTAACCCTATATGTTACTTGTAATGTAATATCATCATCATTATCCCCATCATCGTCATCATAAGCACCACCAACATCACATTACCATCATCATTATCGTCACAGCACCAGCAGCATTGCCATCATCATCCTCACCACTACCATCACCACCATCACTACCACCACATCATCACCATCATCATCACCACTATCATCATTAAATTTGTTTTCCCCATTCTCATCCTCCTTCAGCCTTCACATCACATCAATCATGCATTTATCAAGCGGACAGAAACAAATTCATTAACACTTTCTGCAGGAATAATAATGAACATAATTTTTATGTATAAAATTGAAATTCAGGAAATTACAATCAAAGTTGGTAAAAACATAAATGGCACATAAAATCCTCATTATCCTCAATCGCATTCATCATCACATGTTTGTGAACCGCAGGCACACAGTCTTGATGCATCCACCTTCCACACACATCACACTTAACCCATTCACCTTCTTTCTCAGTCAAACACACAAAACATACATTCTGGAGAAGGGACTTGGACTTTGGTATAACTGCTTTCCCTTTCCCCTTCCCTTTCCCACAACTTGAACCCTTTCCCCCAGAAGTGGAAGCCTTAATACTAGAAGTTTTCTTTTGTTTGGTGGCAGCCTGGTTTTCTTTATCAAAGTAAACAGCGTCGGCTGTCAAAACCCTGTGTCCTTGGGGTTCTTTTCTCGCCCTTTGGGATGGGACACCTTGGCTCACATTTTGATCTGTTGAACAGTTGTTATTAATATTCAAAATGAGAGCCAAGGCATCCTCCCAATGGGTTTTTGCAGCAGTGCTATTTCCTTTATGAAACTGGTCTATCGTCACACATGTCTGTATGTCACCCTCTGTAATGACATGCTGGCTGGTCCCTGTGGTCACTTGTAAGCCAGTCTGAAATGATACTGTGCCATCAGGAACATCAGCCATCATGTCATCAACAGACTGAACAGTCATAGGCTGACTTGAGGGTATAATTTCATCCGCCACGTCATCTATGTGCTGACTAGCTGAAGAGGATGACATGCAGACATGTGTGACTTCTGACACTGACTGATCAAGACCGGCATTAAATGTAGAGGCCCTATCTGGGATGACTGAGGGATTAAAAGGCATGATGCCTGTACATTTAAAGCCGGCCTTGACGTTCTCTGAAACCATAGCACCTTGCCAGGCCTTCTGAAAAATAGACAGAAGTGCCTTTTGTGATCGTGTTTGCCTTGTTCTGACATAAACTCAGTGGCTGCAGCATGATATCTAGAGGATAAGGATGAAAAACATCCATTATCCAGTGGCTGCAGCCAGTGAGTCGTATGAGCAGGCAAAGCAAACACAATCACATTGTGTTTTCTTGTCAACCGAAGGAAATCAATAGCCTCGTGGCTGTGGTGTTGATCCAAGATCAGCACCTGAGGACGCGAGGGACCACAGTATTTCAAGAAAACATTCTTAAACCACTCTGGTCCCAACGCATCCTCCATCCATGCCTTCGATTGCTAAGAGAACACAGAACCGAGAGGAGCATCTTGTGTTCTGTAAGGATGGAGAGCTTTTTTAGTTTTCCCTTTTATTACAAACATAGGGGGCATGACTTGGCCGCTGGCGCTGGCAGTAGCCACAACAGTGACATTTTGTCGACACCCACTCACTCTCGCATTCACACTCCTTTCTCCGAGGTTGCATACAATCTTACACGGACTGTGTTCAAAATTAAAACCACATTCATCCATATTCCACAAACATATCTCTGGCACGCCATCAATCACACGTTTAACTCTCCCTCTTTCCATCGCCCTTCCCCTCTGTGTTGCCATCTTTGCAGGCTTTCGCAGCGTCAGTTGTTGCCTCCTGACCAATCCATAGAACCATGTGTTCCCAGCTTTTCCATTTTTGAAAGGATGGGGCATTTGCAACTTATCGCAATAATCACGGGCCTTGGTGCATAGAACATGGCATGTCAGCCCAAAGCCTTGTCTGGCAGCGTCATTTAATTTTGCAGCAAATGCAGCTTCATGTTCTGGTGGCATCACAGTTTTTTTGCCTGCCTTGACCCCTGTTAAGAGAAAGCAATTAGATTAATAAACACCTTTAAAGGATTTTTAAAATCTTGAATGGGAAAAGAGTGGATAATATTACAGCAAAATATTTAAAATAAAAAACCTTAATAATAGTTTTGTCTGCTTTGAACCTGTTGAAAGAAAATGATTAAATAATTAAACTCCATGTGAAGGATTTGTCGCCCATTAGAATCTGTGGAAGGAAAACTGAATAATATTAATGCAATATTTTAAATAAAAAAAGGAAATCAGTATGTGCAGGGTGTTTGAAAGTGTGAAAAGCAAGGACATAATATAAGTGTTAATGTTGAAAATAATGTGAATAATGTTAAAATTACACGCACATATTACCTTCTTCGACTTTTCCATTCAAGTGATCAGACAGTGTCATTAGCGTACCACTTGGCCGCCTTTTTCATCGACAATTCTCTTTCTTTAACTTTCATCATGGCCTCATGCAGAGCTTCTTTGGTATATCGTTTACCATAAGGCCCTCTTTTTGCTTTTGTGTTGGGTATTGCATTCGTTTCACGTTTTGCTGAACTGTTTCTAGATGGTGCCATTCTGGATAAAGAGAAGAGAAGGGAGACTCAAAATGTGTGTTTTGATAATAATAATAATAATAATAATAATAATAATAATAATAATAATAATAATAACAATAGTAATAGTAAGAAGAAGAAGAAAAATACTAATAATAATATTAATAATTGTAAAATAATATTAAATAATAAAACAATAGTACTAATGATAATAATAATAATAATAATAATAATAATAACAATAATAATAATATAATAATAATAATAATAATAATAGTAATGATAATATTTAAAAAATAGTATACATATTCTCCCTCACCTCTCTCTCTCTCTCTTTCTCTCTCGCTCTCTCTCTCTCTCTCTCTCTCGCTCTCTCTCTCTCTCTCTCACCATGTTTTAAAGTTCGTACCTTTAAAATCATACAGGGTACGAAATATAGAAGTAAGGGTTAAAAACGTCATAATTCGTACCCTTTAATTTTAGCACCTTCAATAATTTATTTCAGCTAAAGCAGTAAACCACATTAAGTGCAAAGCTTTTTTGAATAATCAATATTGATTTGTAGAGAAAATGAATCAATACAAACCTGTTCAAACAATCAAGAGGACCGAAAAGTTGATGGAAAAAATTCTTCACGTACACACCAGGCAGGCAGCGTTAACTGGCAAAAACGCAGACGATGTAAACATAGTAATTCAGCACAAAATAAAATGCATAGTTTTCATTGGTTCGTGATCTATATTTTCGCCAGAAACCATTTCCGTTGCAGTTTTGCAGGGATTTACGAGCCTAAATGGATTTGCGAGGCAGCAAAAACGAGATTTCTGAGGGGTACGAAATTACATAGAGGTACGAAATATAGCGACCTACCTCAAATCACAAGGTAGGATGGGGATCAGTGAGACAACAGTGTTAAAGGAAATATCATAAAAACCACAGAAAAACTGTGGGGTCGCAGCAGGGCTATAAACAAAGTCAAAATTGGGCAAAAAGAAAAGGTTGTATGTTGCAAAGCCCCGCGTGAGAAATAAAACCCAAACAATACAAAGAGAAGACAGAAAATACACAAATTTTCGGCTTTCGCCTTTGTCAAGTGAAAAAAACGAACAATAAAAGGAACTCGGGAACGAAGTTTAGCCTACTTAGCTCCGAGTTCTTGCTTCGTTAGCAGCACCAAAGCACGTCCGTCCGCCAAAAGCATGGAAGCACGAAGTGACGCAATTGGTTAGTAACCAAGATGAAGGCGCCATATAGTGCCTCAGAGCACAAGTCAGGGATGGTGCGCAATGTCAGGAGTCGCAGTAAATGAAAAGAAAAAGAAAATGAGATTTAAAAAAAAAAATTTTTTTTTAAATGAAAGAAAATAAGAAGAAGAAAGAAATTTATACATATATTTATTATATTTATTGATATTAGCAACAGTGGAATTATCGAAGGCAATGTTGGACATTGATGCCATGGGGAGTGATAGTGCCGAGCTGGAACATCAGCGCCTGCATGACAAGACTTGAGCCCCAGAATTTGAATGTCGTTGGATGGCTCATGGTCTGATCGATTAAAATGGACAGAAACAGGCTTTCCATTTCGATTTTCAATGTCACGGCGGTGCTCCCGAAACCGAGTATGAAGCTGACGTCCCGTTTCACTAATGTACAACATATGACACCTGGCACAGCGGATAGCATACACCAGATTGCGACTATGGCAGGTACAGTGGCAGGTTTCACGCTTGTGGTCTGCATTTATCCCAAAAATGTTGAAAATAATGTAGAATCAATTATGGGTTATTATATACCTGTTGGAAGGGAATCATTTGGGGATCCCAAAAATGATAATTAATTGAGCTTGAGACTCACCTATATTTCATAATATTGCACTGAAGTTACCTGCCCTTGGAAATTCAGAATTTGTAGAGTGAACCCTCTGGTAACACATATAAATGCACCAGAAAGACATAGGAACATAACAACTAGACCAGGACATGCTTATGAAGGAGGAAAAAGATAAGAAAAGATTAAAAAATTCTCTCAGAAAATAGGTTTTTAATGTTGAATATAACGCATACAAGCCAACACATCAAATACTTATGAGGGAGTTAGTTACCAGCATCATTTTATAGGAACTGAACCTTTAAAACTGAATAAATGTTAATTAAGCTGTTCACATTAATACATTTTAATGGATGAACATTTTACAGAAAAAAGTATTCAAATTAGGAGTACATTGCTTTTAATGTATTGCAACATCAATTTATCTCCCTATCAACATGTAAATTTTAATTCATATTATGCTTACACTCATAGTCATTACAGGTATGATGCACGCAGGGTATGAAGGGCATGAAGAATATTTTTAAATAGCAACTATTTGAAATCTGTTTAAAACACATTATCCATTCACAGGACTGGTATCAGAGTAAGCTACTTTCTTGAGGTATTTCCAGATCTCTCCCCTATTTGTTTGGCTGAGGTTGCTCTCCTCCTTTGCAGTCAGCCCTCAACGTCCTGCTGAAGACAACATGTCTTAAACTAAAAGAATATCACGAAATATTACTATCATTATTATTATTGTTATTACCGGTATTATAAATATAATATAGTTACAATTTCAAATCACAGACTGTAAATGTACCTGACAAAAGCATTGTAAGACAGTCTGTTTTTCTCTAACAAATGAAAGACTAGGATTGCACAAAGTAAATAAACGTAATTAAGCATTGTTCGAAAAATAAGAGTGGTAAGAAACTCCTTAGGTGGAGCGAGGCAGATGACACTCTTCAGAGGAAGAGTGGAATCTTTCATTAGATGTTTCGGCCTCTAACTTCCTGACATCTTCTAGAACCCCGGCCACACCGAGTTCACGACTCTCGGCATTTGTCACTCACCTTTTTTTTTTCTCGCCTCCAGGTTCTCTTTGGATTTTCTGGTTTCTTTTTTTCTGTGCAGGTGTCTTATCCATTTTGCAAAAGTGCCACTGGTTATATGGTATAATTTTAGACTGTATGAATTTAGTGTTCATTTCTTTCACACCAAATCCAGCAGGAAGCAATTTCCGCTGTTGCAACAGAAGAAAGTACATTGTTGAAACGACAAATCCCCTTGCTCATACTTCCACGGCGAATATGCTTGACTTCATTCCAGCATTCCATAGATCCCTCAGGAGATCCTGGTATTTGGCCACTTTGTATTCACGCTGCTCCTCAATGTTTGTTTCGTACTGGACCGTTAGCTTGATTAGGACGTATGTCTGAACTTCCTTTGAGCTTAGTACAATGTCTGGTCTCATATCGGAGGTCCTTACCAGCTCGGGATAATCATTCCATCCTTCCAAGTCTGCTGCCACTTTCCTGTCACTGGCTTCGTCTAGTAACCCGGGTGCCGGGGAATGTATGTTGGTGCGGGTATTGATGGATGCCTGGATGAATGTCTTTGTTTTGGGTTTGTTAGACTTCTTCTTTGCCTTTTCTACTTCTGGTGCAATGGTCGTTGCCAGAATTTCAAGGACACGATTATGTCGCCAGGTGTATCTTCCACAAGCTAATGCGACCTTGCACTGAGACATTCATTGCTGGTCTTTTTGCTCCATTGAGTGAGGTTTGTCTTTGTGGGAAGGACATCGCATGCAGCGCGAATACTGAACGCCAGCTTCATAGGCGCCATGTGCCAGATGTCGTTCCATGAATATGCTCTTTGCAAAGCGTTCTCTCAGTTTGTCCCCTGACCTTGCCCTCCTTGTTGCATTGCTTTCCGAACTCTTTTTCTCGTCTTCCTCGCATCTGATCTCTTGAAGTACCATGTCTCGCTTTTCTTTGGGTCCTGCTGTAGACACCGGCGGATATGAATGTTCGCCCAATCCTCTTCTATACGACTGAGTGGTTCCGATGATTTTCTTTATCTGCAGGGAGTGTTCTGCTGCTGCGACTGCTTCTCTCACTTTCCACTTTCGATCTGTTTTCAGTTCAGATTCTGTGTTTATTACCGCTTCATCTTGTGAACCTTGAACATTAGATGAAGGCGGGCCTTCCCTACATTGTATTCCTCATTCAGGGATTTAAGTGGTTGTACATGTACTAGCTTTGCTTGTTTGCATGCAAGTGTGACATCGGTTAAGCATGGAGAGAGTCCGAGCCATTTTCTGGTGTAGCGATTTTATCTTTGCCTTTAGCCCCTCCACAGTTGAGGGTGGAATCTCATAGACTAGCAGTGGCCATAGAAGTTTGGGGATAAGCTTGAACTGGAGAATCCATAGCTTGAACTTTCCTAGGAGGCCAAACTTGTTTCTGAGAAAAATGGCTTATGAAGGTTTTGTATTTGGCTTTAACAGCTCTGTCCATGGCCTGGCGGAGGACGCGGGATTCCCCATCTGCAACCCCTTTGCCATGCTCTGAACCAAATAATATACGCTGTACATTTGTTACAGACATGAGAGTGAGGACGGCAAGCGTGCTCTTGCCCTTATATCTAGATTTAATCTAGATTTAATCTAGATCTACATTTTTCTCTAAGAAAAAAAAAAAAGAAAAAGAATCTGGCGGCTCCAGTATCCAAAATCAGATTTTATTACTTTGTTTTCAATTTCAAAAAGAACAAAAAACAAAAAGGGAATCTCAAAACCTAGATCTGCATCTTATGTACAAAGCTAAAAACTAATAATGACAGGAAGAACATAAATAGTCGGCATAAATAAAACCTAAACTCATTCTAATATGAAGATCATTCACAATCTAAGACCTGCAAACTGGGGAATTTCCGATTTTATCATGACAGATTCTGTTCCTTTGAACTATAGTGCCTACGAGCTTGCGGGTAAACCCGATGCTGACTAGATCTAGAGCGATCGGGACAATACGATCAGTATCGGATAAACAGATTTATGATAACTATAAATGCAAACTTACCCAACAGCTATCGAATCCAAACTGAGGATTCAAAATGTTGTGGTCCGAAGTGTTTTCTCAGAGCAGAAACGATGTGCTGGCCGTCTGCAGTCGAGAGCAACAAAATGCCGAAACATGAAATCGTACGGTACTATGTGTCGGAAAAATGGCGGGTCACGTGAATTCTTCAGACCAAAAATACTAAAATTTTCATGTAAAACGGACCAATTTGTTTACACAACGCAAAATCGTGCTTTTTTCCAATGTCCAGGTGAAAATTAGATCCAATGTCCAGGTGAAAACAAATAATTCCGTAGCAAATTTACAGAAGCGAAAGTTCGGATCAACCAATTGCCTCCACTAGACAGGAAGTAAACAAAGTGTGTGTTCCATTACAACCGTCTGTTTGACAACAGTATACGATTTTCTTTTTTTCCGGGCATTTTTCTTGCAAAAGAACATAGTGAAAACGTGGTTAACGTGGATCCGATTTCCTCTCCGTTCCCGCTTGTCCTCAGCTTGACCTTTAGTCCCAGTTCCCGAATCACCGGAATCGTCTCAGTATTTCATCATCGCAGACTGAGTGCGTCAGTTTCCTTTTCGTGTCCCTTCCCTGCCACTTCCAGTTGCTGAACCGATTCCGAAGGTTTTATCTCGCAATTAAAATTTCTTCCAATTTCTTCCAAAATCGAAATGGAAAGCCTATTTCTGTCTGCTTGTCCTCAGCTTGACCTTTAGTCGAAGTTCCCGAATCACCGGAAGCGGGAAAGGGTATTTCATCATCGCAGACTGAGTGCGACAGTTTCCTTTTCGTGTCCCTTCCCTGCCACTTCCAGTTGCTGAACCGATTCCGAAGGTTTTATCTCGCAATTAAAATTTCTTCCAATTTCCATCCAGCAATTTTACACACGATCTAGAAGAACTGCCTTCAGTTACAATGGATTCCGTTTCACAAAAAGAATGACAAAAGTGATGACAATTATTCAAATCGAGTCCACATCACAAGAAATTGGACAAGAAATTGGAACTGATGGTAAGTAGAACTGACGTAGAACTGTATTTTCAGTATTGAAATGTACTCTCTCTCTGATGAGCAAACGGTTAAAGGGAAGGCGTCGTCGGCGACAAAAGGGTAAGATAGTTCTGTCTGTGGTCCAGGGAGAAAGTCATTTGGAGGAATTGCTAGTTTGCCGGCCAAAAGGTTTTTGCCAAAAGCTGAACGATTGAACACTCCCCCCTCACTGTTTCCTTCGTAAGAACCAACGTCTACTACCACAAATCTACCATTTGCGTCTGTAACGGCTAGGACAGTAGGAACAGTAGTTGAAATATTTGGAGCCAGAGCAGTGAGGTTTCTTTATGCGAATATGCTTCCCATCGATCGCTCCGAGACACAAAGGGAAGTCAAATCTTTCATTAAATTCTGGCATCACCAAGGGTTGTAGGACATTCCAAATAGCAATGCATGTTTCTGTCGTAACTGATCTTATTGTTGGTAGGCCCGCTCTAAAATGGAATGATGATGACGAATGCTTTTCGCCTGTTAAAAAAATGGAAATGGTGTATACAAGAGTGTTCATGTACTAATGCTTTGAAATACTGTATGAAATCCTCTTTCAAATATACCTGTGTCCAATTGGAGACGGAGTGGCACAGAGGTAGGTGAGCGGACTGTGAACCGAAGAGTCGCGGGTTCGGGTCCCGGTGGGGACAATTCCCTTATACCCTTGGAAAAGTTATTTAATCTCCATTTTCTCACCGAACCCAAGTGTAAAAATGGTACCCGGCTATAGACAGTAAATGATATTGTAAGATTGTCGGGGTTTGGGCGCCTGTACGCTGTAAAATGGCAGCTTGCATTGTGTATACTTCCCAGGGAGAATGTTGAGGAATGATTTATGGGTCTGCCGGGGTAATAATGATTGTAAAGCGCATAGAGCAGGCAACGTGTGCAACGTCCTTGAGGCCCTTCAAGCTGGCAAGCTTAACGACCTGAAGAAATGTTTTGCACACCTTGGAAATAGAAGCAGGATAGTCTTATAGTGGATACCATCACATTGTGGAGTCCCAGGCAAGACCAACTGGCCAAGGAGGGCTCCGGCCTGGAGCAGCCACAGTGCCACTATGAGAAGAAAAACCTCATCGAAAACAACAGACGGCAGCAAATAAACCAACAGGACAAACATCATCTCCTGAACAGAGAGGATCAAGTACTATTGTACAGACTAAGAACTGGCCACAATAGGCTCCACCACCATATGTTCACCAAGTTCGAAATAGGAACATCTGCCATATGTGAGTGCAGCCAGTCTCCTCAAAACACGGAGCATATATTGCAGAACTGCACACTCTTCCCAGTACTGCGAGAAACGTATTGGCCCCAACCCACCGACCTGAATATCAAACTCTATGGTGCTCTGCCAGAGCTGGAGAAAACCGTAGATTTTCTTAAAATAACAAATGCTCAACGAAAGAAGAAGAAGAAGAAGTTTATCAAGTACATTATAGAAGGATATCGACGATATTTGCATGTCAGAAGCGGTCGGAAGGCTTAGCCAGGAAGCGGACTGGGAAGAACGGGAAGAACGGCACGCGGGAGTGAATACGGAGGAACTCATCCCACTCCAAGAAGAACATGAAGACCTCAAGAAGTTGGAGCAGAAGAGGATCCGGATGAACAGAGGCAACAAGTCGGTTCACTTCGAGGGGCATTGTACGGGATTCTATAAGACCTGGGGCGTGTTAGTGTCTACAAGGTACTCCCGGACAAACTGGGAGAGCATGTACTGAGCCCACAATTCAATCGTCGGTGGACCTCGGCGTAAAGAAGTTCAAAGACAGAGTGATGAGCAACTTCTAATGGCCCGGAATTGAAGGTGACGTCGCAAGATAACTGCCACTCATGTGATGTATGCCAGTGAACAGTGAAAAAGGGAGCGACATTAGGGTTCAGCTCCAAGCAGCCATCAAATTTATCTGATGGGCGATATTCTGGAAAATGTCTGGATATTTTCGAAAGCAGCATCATTTACTTGGATGTGTTATTTTTTTCATCTCCAACTCCTGGATGATATTGAACTATTGAACTTAAAGCATTAGAAATTATTATCAATAATAACAGTAGTAGATGTTCAAAATAAATCTTATGTAGAATTACTTCAGTTTACACGGGGGTGGTCATGAAAATTAGCTCTCTTGAAAATTATGCGCCACATATCCAAGGACCTGAAAAACTAGTATCAGGCACATGAGAGTAACTATTCCAGATGGTTGTTATAATGTATGCAGTCTTAACAAAGTCTTCAAACGACTGATGTCCTCAGACTGATTATTTGCAAGTGTTCTCTGTGACAAAAATTAGGACCCTTGGGTATAAAAAAAAGGATTCCAATTGAAACACTTTGATTGCTGAGAAACCTAATCAATTGGCTGTCCATAGAGAGCTCTTCGTTCACTTCAGGGAAATCTCCACTAGTAAAAACATAGTTAACGGACTTCTACATCATTGGAAATGAAGTTGTGGTTCTGGTCTCCAAACTAATCCAGAGTATATACTATGAGATTAATTTCTTCATAATATATCACAATTTACAGTAGATATTTAAGAGCAAGTGTTCTCTGAGACAAAAATTAAGACCCTTGGGTACTCTAAAAAAAGGATTACAATTGAAACACTTTGATTGCTGAGAAACGGTAAAAAAATTAGATTGTGACGATTAAAAATCCACGACCAAAATCCGATTAGGGTTACACATACGTAATGGTACTTGCACAACCTCAACAGTGAATTGCCCTGCAAGAAACACGATCTTGAGGTGATGTTGAGTTGTGGGATGAGCCTGGTGAAGGTCTTTATGTATTTCGTCTAACAGAAGACGGTGTTTACGAGCGGGTGAAAGTTCCAGAAATTCATACACAATTATTTCCAAATTGACTTTAAGATATAAAAAAAAAAAACTTTATTTTCACAGGACCAAAGCATGAGTTAAGAAAATGGCAGAATCTACTGAGTATTCTAGCTTCTCCCATCGAAAAAGAAAATTCGTTATGGATATTTTCACACACAAAAAAAATGGAAGAAGTACCACGCGGTACTACGCTCTTCTTTATTTTGGTTATCGGAAATGTAACAGACGAACCTTTAGATCTTATTAAAAGGATGAATCTGCAGAGATTCACGCTTAGAGATCGTCATTCGAATTCCTCCAAGAGGCCACATACTTCTTCCCATGCTTACTTTCAAAGATGCCAACATCGAATTTAAAAAGAAAATGATATTGCAAACCATCGTTGTCTATTCGAACATTCGGAGAGTTTCATGCATAAACGAAGAAAAATGAATTCTTAAATTGAATATACAAATATAATTTGAATAAGTAACCAACGATGTCTAAACAATACCCAGATTTAGCAAACTATCATCGTTTGAAGCAAGCAAACGCCTTTCAAACCGAATCATTTCTCGAGAAACGAAAACGAGAAACACTAATAAAGAAAAATTTTTAAAATCAGGCGCGGTTTGGCTCGCACTGCAGAGTACTCGGTATAATAATGGGGTTAGGTGGGACGTCTATTGGATTATTAGCCACAGGAATTGTTCTGTGTAAGAGCTAGTAATTTCACCCGCCAGACCTCGGTTCGAAAAGAAGAGTTACAGTCAACTTAGAACGTTGGGTGAAATCAAACATAATATTATGATGTCAAGACCACAGCAGACGGAAATCTATCCAATGAAGAATTTCAACTCATTGAAGATGAAAGGCAACCTTGGATCAATTACCGCAATGAAATTACTTCTTCCGAAATTGAGGAAACACTACAAACCTAATGAATCTGAATTGAATGGACATGTGTATACGTATTTGCCTTGGGTTGAGTTGTAGCTGGTGTTGCAAAGTGCTGTAAACGTCCTAAAGAGCCCACCACACGATCCTTTTCATTGGAAAAATGGCAACTTCAACTACTTCTATGCTCCTTGTACCAAAGCTTGGTAAACTTACCAAAATGGTTTGGGGTGCCGCTCCAAAGTTTGACACATGATATTGGAATGATGCTATGGCCACCAAAGACATGTTAATTAAATACTGAAATTGTGTTTTGGTAGCGTTGTTAAAGGTAATGGAAGCAATTGTTTATTTCCCATGTTTAAGACATTCTGGGATTGATGAAGAACCTAAACAAGGCAGTCAAAGAATGAAAAATGTTTTCCTCAATGAATTTGATCCACCTTGTTCTCACTTGGGTATACAATATATATAAAGATAAAAAATTTCTAAATGGAAAATCAACTACTATTCTAATTCTTTATTAAGCGATTAATGATTATCCGGGTTTAAGATACCGGTGCAAACTGTTTACAACCCAATATAGGTGCGTGCGTTTTTGTGTGCTATATGTGTATAGGAGGGATCTGTGTGGGTGTGTATGTGTGTACGCTTTAGGGGGTGTATGTGCAACCCCGTCGATGACAAGCTCTGGGCGCTTTAACAAACTCTTACACACACACACACACACGCATACACAAAAGAAATTCAAAAATATTTACTCTTGTTGCTGCCGAAAAACATCTAGCCTAGTTTGTCTGAAAGAAATGGGTCTTCAGATGGCGTTTGAAAGAACCAATGTCATTAATTTCCCTGGTTGTCTTTGGAAGAGTGTTCCAGATGGTAGGGCCAAGAAATGAAAAGGACTTTTCTCCTACAGTGGACAGAGTCATTTTAGGTACTTTCAATTTTGTAGTGTCAGATGATCTTAGTTGACGAGATGGAACAGTTAAATCAACTAGGTACGATGGAGCAGTATTATTGACACATTTGTGACAAATGGATGACAATTTGTACATTATTCTTTTCTCGACCGGCAGCCAGTGCAAACTCTGCAGAAGTGGCACTGCTGAATCTCTTTTCTTTTTCTTCAAAACAAGTCTCGCTGCATTGTTTTGAGCAATTTGGAGTTTTCTAATACTTTTTTGTGAAATTCCAGCCAAAAGGGAGTTGCAATAGTCAAGCTTTGAAAGTACAAAAGAATTTACTAAAACAGCCGCAGTTTCAGTCGAAATAAGATGTCTGATTTTACCGATTTTCCAGATGAGGTGACTAACCCCTAGGTTTTTTACTTTTTTTGAAATTTCTATTGAATTAGTGCCAATTATCATCTCAGTTCTGTCCACTTCTTGCAGAACCCGCTCACGGCCTAATAAAATAACCTCAGTTTTATCCTCATTTAGAGCCAGTTTGTTTTGGTTCATCCAGCTTTTAATTTCTGTTATACAGTTTCCAGCCTGCTGCAGAATAGCGAGTAGAAATTGATCTCAAGCACTCAAATCAGACAATGAAATAAACTAGATTCTAGACGAGATCTACTTGTACTTAGGCCTAGATCAAAGTCTAAAGAAAAATTTGCCACCATTAATTTGGCATGTCAAAGAGATCTAAAGAGATCTATCTAGATCTAGATCTAGAAATCTAGACTACAATACAAACAGACTGGCCAGAAGGACTTCCCCCCGATCAAGATCTAATCAACAATGATTCAATGAAAACTAGCCAAGTGCACAAAACTTAATGAGCAGTCTATGCTAAGTAGATCTAGATCTAGAAATTACCAGTAAAAGTGTGCTGGTGAAGTCAGTCTTCTGGAAGGTGCGTCCTGCTACTAGAAATTGGAGCCGGTCTGACGGGACGCTAACTCACAACTGGATTTGGCGCAAAAATTAAAACAATGGATGACACAACTATGTCGGCTAATTGCGGCAACAAATACTCGGCCTAATTAATTCATAATATTTAAAGAGGTTCATTTGTACGGGAAACTAAATGTAAAAACAAAATATCAAAATGCGAATCACGTGCCTACTTTTTTTTTTCGCAAAGGCACAAAGTTTTGTTTGTTTAAAAATTTATCGGAATCGGGGTCTCATCAAATTTCTGACAGTTTGCGGGCCTCTCCGCGAGGTATCGCTCGTAAAATTTTGATTCTTTCTCTTGTTTGACTTGGATCGCAGTTCCCCTTACTATATAATATTACATCATCCCGTGGCGGCCGACCGCGTGTCTCGATCATATTATACATCATCCCGTCTCGATGGTTACAACCTCGGATAGGCGTGTTTTTGATGTTGGCCGTCCGACCACGCCGCCTGGCATCGTTGTTAAGCTATCTGATAAAAAAGAAAAATCTGACATGGGGCATGTTTCGGCACTAAGTGCCGATTGTTTTTACAGATGTACCCAATTGTTGATTTCGTTACTTTTCTCTGACGTTCAGTTTGACTTGGCTTTTTATTTTTATTGTTTAAAAATTCCCACCTTCCAAAACCATTATTTTTGTCTCCCTGGTAAGAGTTCACAAAAAATTGACGTCGAATGACTAAAAAAAATAAAATGAAATGCTTGTATGTATCTCTCGAAAAAAAATTAGCATAATGTACACCCTCTTGACTTGAAAACAGAATTTTCAATATCATGACTCAGTACACCGTAATTTCAATGGCACTCAAAGTCGGACTATTATGCAATTTGCAAAAGGTAGCAAATTCGAGGTGTTTTTTTCATTTTTGAATTAAGCCAAAATAATGAATTTGGTATCAAAATTCTTCGAAAAGATATGATAAAATCCGTTTACACTACCAACTTACAAAAGAAACAACAATCAAATTAGTTACAAAATCAATCACAATCACTGCTATTTTTCAACCCGTTGGCTATGCTGGGTTATGCCATCATCGAGGAGCCCATGCTGCGGTGGCAAGAGGGGGTTTCAATGCGGCCATTCCGGCTCGCTTTGCGAAGCAGGGAAAGAGAGAGCTGCGATTCAGACACACAAATGACAGATCTCAGAGACCATTGTTGTTAATGATCTGTTAGAAATAATGTCCAATGTTTGCTAAAAAAAATATTTAAAACAACACACACACACACTCCACCCCCACCCCCTTCAACCCCCACCCCAAAAAGTCGACAGAAGATGAGATCTCTGTGGTGAATTTGCCCTGAATGTCAAAACCGGGCAGACATAACTACTATAGTTATGGTAATGAACTACTTCCTCAGCTTCTTTAGAACTTTGTTCAAGAATAAATGCATTTTGACCCTACAAATAATATTATTGTTCTTTTACTTTGATTCCCCACAAAGACATGGAAGTATTTGGCACAAATGTTTCCCAATTTCATCAGTAGTGGCCAGAGGGATATTACATTTAGACAGAACCAAGTTCATGGTATTTGACTCCCTTTGCTGAAATTTCACTCTATCGAAAAAAATTTGAGTTGAAGCATTCACACCGGCACAATTTAATGATGACTTTTTAAAACCAAGGCAGGATGTTTTATTATTTTCATTATTTTTAATTTTATTTTATTATTTCAATTATTTATAGAAACAGAGATTTAGCAGTAAGTTGATGGTTGTTTCTGATTTCATCGAGTTTGTCGACAGGAACGGAGTGGTAATATGATATGCGCGCCATGCCAGGTCGAGTCACAGCTTTAGATGGCTCAAATCATAGTTCAACACTTCCATGAAATACCATGTGTATTGTAGTCATCCAAATATATAATCACAAATATAGTCATCCACCCGGGTGGAAATGATTTTAAGTGAGGGGGGGCATCTTATCTTTATCTTTCTCGTCCAGCCCCCCTATACTTCATTCGCGCTCGTGAGCTTCTTTGATGTCCTCGCACCTGTATTGATAAATGTAGGGCATTCCATAACGTTCCACAATATTTGACTTATTTACACAAGATTGCCCTTGAGATGATGTCACCAGATGACGTGTTGATTATTTGTGGTTCTACCGAATTTACTGGATTATCGTGAGTCAGTTCGGTGGTCAGGTCGGTTTGGGATTTTTTTGTAAGAATTAGTATAAATCCATGCAAGAGCGTATGTATGAATCTGCATTCATATCTTCCTCTTATTCTTTCCTACCATGTACAGGTAGATATCATTCTATTCATTGTAAATTAGTATTCATTGTTCGACAGACCCCGTGACAGTCTAGTTTTAAAGAGAAGTAGTTTATATAATCTAACTATTCCCATTCATAACGTGCTACAAATTACCACGACTGTTACATATTGTGGTCTCATCCGGGATCCAAATCACTGAATTGTTTATCAAGTTGAAGACTTAGACTTTATAGTGAAAAGGGTGCGTGGTATCTAGGTTAACGTGGATCCGATTTCCTCTCCGTTCCCGCTTGTCCTCAGCTTGACCTTTAGTCCCAGTTCCCGAATCACCGGAAGCGACTCAGTATTTCATCATCGCAGACTGAGTGCGTCAGTTTCCTTTTCGTGTCCCTTCACTTCCAGTTGCTGAACCGATTCCGAAGGTTTTATCTCGCAATTAAAATTTCTTCCAGTTTCCTTCCAGCAATTTTACACACGATCTGCCTTCAGTTACAATGGATTCCGTTTCACAAAAAGAAGCTCCTATTGCAGCGGTTCAAAAAGACAACCTCTGTATGACAAAAGTGATGACAATTATTCAAATCGAGTCCACATCACATGACAATGGCAAGAAATCGGACAAGAAATTGGAACTGATAGTAAGTTCATCGACTGTATTTTCACTATTGAAATGTACCTTCTCTCTTTTATTATATTATATATAAAAACGGTTTTATTATATTATCTCTCAAAGGGACGGCGTCGTCGGCGACAAAAGCATAAGGTAGTTCTGTCTGTGGTCCGGGGAGAAAGTCATTTGGAGGAATTGCTAGTTTGCCGGCCAAAAGGTTTTTGCCAATAGCTGAACGATTGAACAGTCCGCCCGCATTGTTTCCTTCGTAAGAACCAACGCCTACTACCACAAATCTACCATTTGCTAGGAGGACAGTAGGAACAGTAGTTGAAATATTTGGAGCCAGAGCAGTGAGGTTTCTTTATGCGAATATGCTTCCCATCGATCGCTCCGAGACACAAAGGGAAGTCAAATCTTTCATTAAATTCTGACTCGATTTGAAGCCATTTTCTTTCATCTGGTGTTGGCATCACCAAGGGTTGTAAGGACATTCCAAATAGCAATGGATGTTTCTGTCGTAATTGATCTTATTGTTGGTACGCCTGCTCTAAAATGGAATGATGCTGATTAATGCTTTGAAATACTGTATGAAATTCTCTTTCAAATATACCTGTGTCCAATTTGGAGACGGAGTGGCACCTCTGTGCGAACCGAAGAGTCGCGGGTTGGGGTCCTGGTGGGGACAATTCCCTTATACCCTTGGAAAAGGTATTTAATCTCCATTTTCTCACCGAACCCAAGTGTAAAAATGATACCCGGCTATAGAGAGTAAATGATATTGTAAGACTGTCGGTGTTTGGGCGCCTGTACGCTGTAAAATGGCAGCTTCCCAGGGAAAATGTTGAGGAATGATTTATGGGTCTGCCGGGGTAATAATGATTGTAAAGAGCAGGCAACGTGGATATGCGCTCCGTAAATGCAGTCTATTATTATTATCATTATTTTTCTCTCTCTCTCTTTTATACCTACCCCCCCTCCCCCCAAAACCCCCTATGCTCACAGGAAAGAAAAAATGGATTCGAGATTATTTTCAAAAAACACATCGACAGCTGACGCTGGAGAAATCAGGAAGCGGGGCAGGGAAGCAGAAGATTAATGGTATCTTAACGATTACCTCATATCGGTGACAGGTGCACAACCTCAAACTTATCTCACACCGTTCTTGGGTTCCAGGACAGAAGCTACACTCCATCCCCTGTGCCAACGCCAAGCACGAGTGCGGATATGGAGAACCCAGCCCCCTCCACAAGACCACCCAGAAAAAGGAGATTTCCGCAGGAACGGTTCGGTGCCAATACCATAGACGAGAAAATGCTGGCAACCATTTTCTCTACTGGGGAAAAACTAACGGATAAAGAAAAGCCAGACGAGGACGAGCTTTTCTGCTAAAGCCTGGTATCCAAGATAAAAAGCTTGGATCCAAGAAGCGGTCCTCACAAGCCTCTGGTAGCGAACAGACCCAAGAAACATACTATGGTCATGGCTTACCAGACCTGTCAATACATGCCATGTGCTGTGAACATTTATTTTGATATCATTAAAAATTCCTGAAACCTGTGCAATGTGTTCTGTTTCGTGCACTTGATGTACCTACCTACATACCCGTCTTGTCTGTCTGTCGATACTTACCGTAGCGTGATAACCAGTCTCTCTCTAGCAGGTAATGGTTTTCGAAAATTTGTTGTTCTTTTCTCAATGTGGGGTCCGATGAGGCGAAGCAGATTTTAAAAAGTTTCAGGCCGCATTCGAATATATGAAATACATTTTTCTTCATCCCTTAAAACTTCATCCAGAAGATGATGATATTCATCGAATGCCTCTCTTCGTTGAAATATACTGTGAGTAGAGTAACGTCTTGTATGGCGTCTTCTTTTCACTCAAAACAAAAACAGTAGTTGTTCTGAGATTAAAAGACTGGTATGTCCCGTCTCCAGCTGGAGAAAACCGTAGATTTTCTTAAAATAACAAATCTGCAGATTGGTCAACGAAAGAAGAAGAAGAAGAAGTTTATCATGTACATTGTAGAAGGATCATCGACGATATTTGCCAGGAAGCGGACACCATGAAAGCACACTGGGAAGAACGGGAAGAACGGCACGCGGGAGTGAATAGGGAGGAACTCATCCCACTCCAAGAAGAACATGAAGACCTCATGAAGGGATTCTATAAGACCTTGGGCGCGCGGGGAAGTACAGGGTACTCCCGGACAAACTGGGAGAGCATGTACTGAGCCCACGATTCAATCTTCGATGTACCTCGGCGTAAAGAAGCTCAAAGACAGAATGATGAGCAACTTCTAATGGCCCGGAATTGAAGGTGACGTCGCAAGATAAACTGCCACTCATGCGCTTTCTGCCAGTGAACAGTGGAAAAGGGAGCGACATTAGGGTTCAGCTCCAAGCAGGCATCAAATTTATCTGAATTAAGGTAGGCGATATTCTGGAAAATGTCTGGATTTATTTTTTTCATCTCCAACTCCTGGATGATATTGAACTATTGTACTTAAAGCATTAGAAATGTAACAGTAGTAGATGTTCAAAATAAATCTTATGTAGAATTACTTCACAGTTTACACGGGGGTGGTCATGAAAATTAGCTCTCTTGAAAATTATGCGCCACATATCTAACGACCTGAAAAACTAGTATCAGGCACATGAGAGTAACTATTCCAGATGGTTGTTATAATGTATGCAGTCAAACGACTGATGTCCTCAGACTGCAAGTGTTCTCTGAGACAAAAATTAAGACCCTTGGGTACTCTAAAAAAAGGATTCCAACTGAAACACTTTGATTGCTGAGAAACCTAATCAATTGGCTGTCCATAGAGAGCTCTTCGTTCACTCCAGGTAAAACTCCATTAGTAAAAACATAGTTAACGGATTTCTACATCTAGTACCGTACCAATTGGAAATAAAGCTAGTGGTTCTGGTAGAACCACCAGATTCTACGAGCGGATGTTTACGAGAGGATGAAAGTTCCAGAAACTCATTCACAATTATTTCCAAATTGACTTTAAGATATAAAAAAAAAACTTTATTTTCACAGGACCAAAGCATGAGTTAAGCAAATGGCAGAATCTAGGGAGTATTCTAGCGTCTCTCATCGAAAAAGAAAATTCGTTATGGATATTTTCACACACAAAAAAAATGGAAAGATTTTCTTCGGATTCAGTTCAAGAAGTACCACGCTCTTCTTTATTTTTGGTTATCGGAAATGTAACAGACGAACCTTTAGATCTTATTAAAAGGATGAATCTGCAGAGATTCACACTACGAGATCATCATTCGAATTCCTCCAAGAGACCACATATTTCTTCTTGCCATGCTTACTTTCAAAGATGCCAACATCGAATTTAAAAAGAAACCATCGTTGTCTATTCGATCATTCGGAGAGTTTCATACATAAACGAAGATGTTGATCCACAATACTTGAAAAATGAATTCTTAAATTGAATATACAAATATAATTTGAATAAGTAACCAACGATGTCTAAACAATACCCAGATTTAGCAAACTATCATCGTTTGAAGCAAGCAAACGCCTTTCAAACAGAATCACTTCTCGAGAAACGAAAACGAGAAACACTAATAAAGAAAAATTTTAAAAATCAGGCGCGGTTTGGCTCGCACTGCCGAGTACTTGGTATAATAATGGGGTTAGGTGGGACGTCTATTGGATTATTAGCCACAGGAATTGTTCTTCCAGCTGCTGCCAACAGCTGGCATGGGAATATTAACAGGATTTGGTAAGAGCTAATAATTTCACCCGCCAGACCTCGGTTCGAAAAGAAGAGTTACAGTCAACTTAGAACGTTGGGTGAAATAATATTATTATGTTAAGACCACAGCAGACGGAAATCTATCCAATGAAGAATTTCAACTCATTGAAGATGAAAGGGAACATTGGATCAAAAACCACAATGAAATAACTTCTTCCGAAATTGAGGAATTTTGAAGCTGACTTTCGAGCTCGACTGGCAGAAATTAAAGAAACAAAATTCTAAGCGAATATTAAATTAAAAGCAAATGTTAAACAAATGCTAAGCATATTCATCATCTCTTATATGATTTTCGTTGCCACTTTCTTCGGGATTTTCTTGGGTATCTCTAAGCTATCGGTCCGTCATCATTCGAGGGCACTGATGTTCAAATTGAAAATATTTTGCCATTAATGCAGCGGTTATCGGTGCCAGAAACGTGCCATAGCGATGATAGAGATCTAAGCGCATGTTCAAGAAACGGATCGGCTTCAAGGTCACGTACCAGCGCTGGTTGGCTTTCAGGTGGAATTGGTAAAATTATGCTTGCCGTTACCAAGTAAAGCTGTTAACCCTCACCCGGCGCGGGGCGGCAATAGTCGGTATTGATTTGCAAGCGCTCACGCCGCACGGGCGATAAAAGTCGGGAAGGTCAAGCTGACCGCGCCACGCGCAAGCCCTATTTTCAGGCGTCGGGTCACTGACCTTTTTGAGACGTAACCACCGTGTTATTTTTCACTGTATCTCTTCTAAATCAAACGCATTGTGACATGGACATGTTAACCAGTGAACCAATGGTCGGAATCACAAAGACTAAGGCTCTCCCCACACTTTCAAAAGATGTAACATCGAAATGCGAACTGTTGCTGAACAAATTTGCCATATTATCTCATTTTCTCACAAGTTGACCACCATCTGGAGTTGTCTGTATTTAAGAACCAATCAGAAACAAGCTCTGAAATAATCTTTGCCCCAAATGCCCACTTTGGTTTATTAGTATGAAACCATTTGGGTGGGGCTTGGGAGGGCGTGGCTAGTTATCATGCTTCGTTCTCACGAAAACTACAGCTGTCAGTTTGGAATCATAAGTCAGATCATTGGTTAGAGACTGACAGACTAAGGTTTTGCTGGTTAATTCATTATCCAGCGTGATAAGGCATAGCAGCGAATGTTTTCATACCGATCAATAAAAACCGAACCATGTGTTAATCGTCTAGCCGCCCGGGTCAATGAACCCAGATAAGATTCTCCGTGAGTAAGGTCACTGACGGGGCAGCGAGCTTTACGGGTAGCGCGCAGAGTATGGGTTAAGGTTAATGGTTTTTTTATAACGGGTTAGAGCTTTTCCACTTCATTCTCATTTAACGAATTAATTTGGTCCACAGTAAATTTCTGACAAATTCCTGAGGTGCTAGTTCAGCGAGCCTCTCCCAATGTTCTGATCTGACCTGTTTGGTTCGCTTGGTTTAACAATTCATCAAAAAAAGCAGGACGTGCTGCCAAAAAAAAAAAAAAACTGCTTAGCAAACCTAAACATGAAACACTAGAAACCTAATGAATCTGAATTGAATGGACATGTGTTTACATGTTTGCCTTGGTGTTGTAGCTGGTGTTGCAAAGCCTATCAGTAGATAATTGCGAAGTGCTGTAAACGTCTAAAATAGCCCACCACACGATCCTTTTCATTGGAAAAATGGCAACTTCAACTAATGACGTAAATTCTATGCTCCTTGTACCAAAGCTTGGTAAACTTACCAAAATGGTTGGGGGTGCCGCTCCAAAGTTAGACCCTACATTGATATTTGAATGATGCTATGGCCACCAAAGACAAATTTTGAAATTGTGCTTTGGTAGCGTTGTTAAAGGTAATGGAAGCAATTGTTTAATTGTTTAAAGCAATTGTTTAAAGAGCTGCAGGCTGTTCAGGCATTAACTGCGAATAAACTGCGAACGACTTGACTGGAACTTTTCAAGATATTGAAATTAGAGAGTATGGTAAGGTCTCTGGCATATTACTAAACCCATTAGGATCTAAACCACACCTCTCAGACTTTTATTCGCCGATCAAGGAACAAAAATCGTGAAATCGCTTTTGTTGTATTAGAATTGTGGCATTATATGTTAGCTAAAAAAAAATATAAAAATCTGATTTTGATGTTGGAATATAATAATTTATATTATGGCAAAACATCCAGCGCTATGGGTTACTGGAAAGGTAATCAAGACTATCAAGAAACTAGCAGCTGCAGCTAATGTAGCCAAGGATTGGTTGAAAAAGCAGGCCATTTGGCAGATCTATTTACCGGTTCCACGAAAACTTCGTAGACTGAGCTTTGACGTTGTCGTACCAAATGAAGTCCCTCAAGCCGACCTACTCTTTCTCCCTCACGACAAAGTTGGCAAGCGCAGTAAGTATGACCTCACAATGTTGTCAGCCGGTTTAAAGCTGTTGAAAGCTGTTGAAAGTTGCTGATGTTTTGTCTCGTATTTACAAGCATGGTCCTTTAACCCATTGTCTCCTGGGGCACCTGTCTGGAACTGTGCCACAGAAACTGGTCAGCTGACCACTGGTCAGCTTGAAATAGGAAATTATGAGGTTACCTCAGGAAAATGAAGATGGCTCAGTTTTTTACACACAAACACCACAAACCCATATATTTTTGAAAAGATCTTTGAATTCCCTAATCATTCATATAAGTTTTGAGATAATGTGATGAAATTTTCATTCAAATTTAGTGGGTTGAAAATTGACCATTTTTTGCACCAAAAAAATTGTCAATTTTTGCATAATTTTAGCTTTTAATTACTCAAAGATTTTCTCATTTTAGGCCCATAGTATACATGAGAGAATGTTGTATCATTCATTTTCCTTGCATTTGCCAAAAAAATCATCAAAATCCATCAACAATGAGAAAAGTTATGAAAATTTGAAAATCCACCTTTATTTGCTGACAGTGAGTAGTTGTTGCCATAATACCTTGCATACATTGATATCTCTGTTATTTTAAGTATATTTGACATAGGAAGAAGAGAAGGTCTTTGAATAAATTAAAAATTTATCACATATGTCACGCAGAATAGATGTTGCATACATGCAACAAAAATGCAATTCGGCCGGGTCAAAGTGAAGGTCGAAAGTGAAAAAAAATAACTAAATACTATTGTGCTTAGATCTAGTTCTAAGTGATTTCTGTATTTTTATTATTCAAGGCCTGTAAAAATAAGAACATTCAATCAGCGTTTTATATGAAAACTGTAACAAAAGTAGTCTTACCTTGTGCTCCATGAATTTATAAAATAATCTAATGAAATATACACAACATACACATACTCAGAAATTTCCTATTTATTTGAATTAGAAATAATTCACAAGCAATGTCTTGTAAACAGAAAATGAGAGTCCTCTGAGTAGTCCGAAATGCCTGGTAGAATGTCAGTAAGCGGAAAACAGGCTCTGAAAAATATCAAACAAAATATAATTATTTAGATCTATGATACATATAATAGACTACGTAAAGCTATATCAAAAAGCCAGAAAATATAACATATAAAGTGCATGAAGTAGAGTTAAGTACAAACAATATGCAAGAATAGTAAGGATTCTTTATGGTTTACACATGAAAGATTTGCAGCTCATACAATAAGCAAAAATTTCCAAATAGTTATCAGGCTGGACTGAATATGGTGTCTAAGTTTCTTTTTTTTCCCCAACTTTTCTTTATACTAATAGATCAAGATCTAGATCTATTTCTAGAAAAAAATGGTCTTATATGAATAATATTTGCAACTTACCTTGATAATGTGATGGATCAATGACAAATCTTTTGCTCCTACACCCCTCTTCATCAGTTGAGACAGGAGGTTGTATCTTTTTATTGTGTGATTTCACGGCTGTTGTACGTCATTTAGTGGGCTCTAACCATGGCATTGTGATTCCAATTGATGGAATTACTATCCATCACTATATCATTCCCATCACAACTTGCATCATAGGTTGAATTTGAAGAATTCATGTCGAGATGTAGGCAGCATGTTCATGCCAATAACATAGCAGACGATGTGCAAACGAAACTGAAAATCCCGCCGGATGTTGACGGAAGATAGCTACAGCGCACGCGCAGTGGAAATTTCCTGGGTGGAAAGGCACGAAAATCGAGTCGATGACGCAACCGGTGACCTAACCTTTTGTTTCAACCAATGACAACACAATGGGGGATGCGGTGAAACCCCGCGAATTGCTGTAATATATTACCTAATGGTTCGTAAGTCCATCGCATGGGGAAGAAAACGGAGCTTTCCGCTGATACCAAATATGATAGGGGTGTAAGCATTAGAGCGCTGACAACGCTTGGTCAAAAAACGCCCAAAATGACGCCTCTTTATCTCGGACGGACGAGGAAAATCATACTTGCGTCAACAAAAGTCAATATTATTGCATTATTTCATGAAAACTATAAGTTCCATCATTTTGTTCTGATAGTAAAATGGTAAAGCTACCCCAATGGGGCTGGAATGTAACTTTAACAGGTAGGGCGAATGGAATCGGCTTCAGGAGACCATGGGTTTTTTAGTGGCCAAAGTGAAAAAAGGGATCCTAATTGATCATGAAGTTTATGAGTGTGATCCCTCAACTGCTCACAAAGCATGGAGGTTCTATCAGACGAGGTCATGTAAACATTCGTAGGGACCAAGGTATCGTGAAACGTTTCAACCGAACCCTGGCCGAGAGACTATTCGGACATCAGTGTGCTAAGAGACGGGACTCCCTTCTGCCGAAAAATCTACGGAATGGGTGAAACGATTACCTGCTGTGTTTGCAGCTTTGAATGAACTGAGCTAATTGGAAAAAACCAACCCAAGAATGCTAAAAAAAATCTTCAATAGTTCCTGATCGTCCTGTTGGACTTTACGAGGAAAAGCTTAATTCCGACATTAACATTCTTTATCTGTACCAACCTGATGAACTTCGAGGGTGGAAATCGCCGCGGAATCCCATAAATGTGTATTGAATAGAAAGCCTGACAGTTCTGTGATTTACTACTTATCAGATTGGCCTACGCCAAGGATTTGTTCGTGAAGAGATTCGGGTGATCCCACCTGACACCCAGCTTCCAGCAGTAAAAAAAAAACATTTTTATTTAGAGATATTTGTTGTAACAAAATATAACTATTATATATAAATCTAAATATGAAGATACAAAATAATGAATTTGGTTTCTCAAACAAGTGGTGGGTTGGAAATTTGTGGGAAAAGGTGTATTCGAAAATGTTTGCAACTTTCATTTAGAACATTCGTAAATGCAGAAATTCCAATGCAATATAGATCTTGTGGAGAGAGGTTGAAAGCCATGTAGAACTATGCCAAATATGCGGTAGAGATCGGATTCGACGACATGATTATAGCTTTGGAAAAAAAAAAGACCATAAAAAAATTAATTTAATTTAGTTCTAAATCTCAGAGTAAATCCACCTATACAAATCTAATCTACTCAAATTTATTTATCAGTTTCTCGTCCATCGTTTACGCAGCCAATCATTTTAGGAAATAAATCTTTTTATTTTAGCTGTAGTCTTTCAACATGGATGGTCGCAAATAATTGCTGTATTAGTATTGCCTGTAATGAAAAGGAGAAAATAGTTGAGTTTCACGACATAGTGCTCCTTCTTCTTCGGGATAATTTATATTATGTATCATTCGTGGTTCGATCTAATTTATTCTCATATCTTATCTCCAATTCTTCAATGTGTGTTTTTTTTTTTCATCTTACATTTGTTCCGCGTACTATCTTTATTTATTCATATAATTTTTCATGGAATGGTGATAGTTCATCCAATGGTGATAGTCTTCATCCAAAATATCGCTTGGGTATACAAATATAAAATTCAAAATCTTTAAATGAAAAATGTTTTCCTCAATGAATTTGATCCACCTTGTTCTCACTTGGGTATACAATATATAAAGATACAAATCTCTAAATGGAAAATCAACTACTACTAGAGGCCGTTTATTAAGCGATTAATGATTATCCGGGTTTGAGATACCGGTGCAAACTGTTTATAACCCAATATAGATGCGTGCGTTGTATGTGTATAAGAGGGGTCTGTGTGTACGCTTTAGGGGGTGTATGTGTAAGGGGAGTGCTGGAACCTGTTGTGTTTTGTATTCTAAGGGCTCAGATTGAAATGCGGTTTGCAAATGTACTCATTTTCTGCAGGACTCAATGATTGTTAATAAATAGTTACGTATATCTGAAATATAACTGCTAACGAAGCAAGAACTCGCAGCTAAGTAAATTGTTTCACTTCGTTCCTATTTAAGTATTTTATTGTTCGTTTTTTTTCACTTGAAAAATGTGAAAGCCGAAAACTTGTGTATTTTCTGTCTTCTCTTTAGTTTTCTTTGTATTGTTTGGGTTTTATTTCTCACGCGGGGCTTTGCAACATACAACCTTCTCTTTTTGCCCAATTTAGATATGGAGTAGTGGAGTTCAAGAGAATAATCAGAAAGATAATGTAACATAAGATAAAGGTTGATAAACGATAGCTTTCCATAATGGTAGGTTTTAGGAATAGAAAAAAGGAATTGGAGATTGTTTGGGAAGAACTCTCCTGGCTTTCCGTCTTTTGTTTTCCAATTTCCCACCCATATTTCCACTGATTTCTTTTTGATAAGTTGTGTAGCCCTTAAATATTTGTCAATTGTTAATTCTCTATAGAATTCCCGTTTATCTTTTAAGAATAAAGTCATGTCATCTGCGTATTGCATTTTAGATTCGTTTTAGAGTATCTTTCAATCCCTTTTATACCTTTTATCCCTTCATTCTTCCTAAGTTTTTGTGCCGCCAAATTCTACAACTAAGATAAAAAAACTAAGACCAATCATAATGTCTAGCTCTACCTTTTCCTAATCCTCTTCAAGAGGAATAGAACTAAAGTTTTTTAAAATGTCCACTGGCACTGGTGCCCTAAACAAGGTGGAGCAAATAGTCTTCATACCAACCAGACTGATTTTTACTTCACAAGCTCATACACCTCTTTCTCTCCCTTTCTCGACCCATTCTCTCCAAAACGACAGTACGCCAAGGACTCTTTCCCAACCCGTTTCAAATTAAATTTCTTAGCACAGTCTAAAGTAACAAAGGATCTATCTGCTCCGCTGTCAAACATGATGTTGACCTCAGCCCCTGCTATACTACTTGTCACGACTTGCATGACAGTTGTCTTGTTACTGGTTCTTGTGTAGGAGACTCCTACAAGGGTTGGATCAGCACCAGATCCGACAGCTCCCTCACCATCCTTGTTCATATTTTTCAAACACAAAACACTGTGGTGGTTCCCCTTGCATACAAAGCACAAACCCGAGTCTCTAATTTTCTGTTTTCTGCCCTCAAAATCTAGATTTTTCAGTTCTCTACATCTATGTTGCAGAGCAAAACGCACACTGGCTAGTTTCATGCCCACCCGAAAGCAAGGCTGCAGCAGTTCCCGTCTTCTTCCTCCCCTCCCACTGTGGCTGCCCTTCAATGGGAGTCCTAGGCACTTCCTGCCCCTGAGCCAAATGTCAGCGAGCGCTCCCGTCTCTGGATCTCGTCATACATAAATTGGAGAAGGAAGTCCAGTTCACCCTCGTGCCCCTCTCCCACTCTCCCCCATTCCAGCCTGATGTTCGACGGTAGCTAGTGCAGCAGGTGTCAGAATGACACCATAGTTTTCACCGCCAACACCCAGGCTCTGTAAACTCGTGTTGGATTTCGTCGTGTAAGTCGCCACAGGTTGGGTGGTGACGAACTGTCTTTCGCAGAAAATGAAAGGTTTGTGTGCAACAGTTTCTGAATGTGCCAAAGAATGATTCTCCCTGATCTGCCAAACCTCTTCGGAAGAATCTCTTTTGGTGCTGCGTGGGTCTCTGCGGTAAGCCAGAAACAGCAGCGGCTGCCTCGCCCTGATAAGTATGTAAATTTGTTAACAACTGGGACGTCTGTTTCATCAATCACAGCCCGAAATTTGTCCCAAAATTTCTGCCATTCGGTGTAGTCACCGCCAAATCTTGGTAGCTCTAGCTTTGTAAGCCTTCAAGCTGCAGAATCCCTCAAGGTGGCAGCTTTTGATTTTCCCTTGTCATAATTTTCAATCTTTCTTTAGCCTCTACTAAAACTTTTCTCTTCTCATCTCTGAATTCTGCTACAACATCTCTAACCTGTCTATTTTATTCTCAACTAATGCCTGAGCCTCATCTAGATTTTTCCTTCTTTTATCAAAATCTTCTATCTGTTCTAACAGATGGCCTGCTCTTTGTGATAATGTTTCTTTTTGCAACGTCTGCTGCAGTATATTGGTTACTCTTGTGAGCCAACTTTTGGCTGCGCTTCTCTTTCCGCCAGGCTCTTCCAAAACTGAAGCGTGTGTCACTGTCAATCACTGCGTGATAAGTATTCTGCTCAACGTCGAAGGGTTCTAACCGCTCCAGCTAGTTCTCTAGATCTATCGATGGTTGACCTCTCTCAACTGTCAACCCTCCACAACTCTTGACAACTTCTTAGATCTAAAGTCGCTGTCCCGGGTTTCGGCACCATGTAATTTCTTTCTCAACATGATTCATCCTTGCCGCTCATTTCCGTTGAGTCGTTTTTCCCTTGTTTGTTTACAAGACGTGCTGCACTGTGTTTGCGCGTTAACGCCCTGCATTTTTTTTATAGCGCATATCCATTTAAAATGATCTATGCGCTTTACAGAAGCAACCACAGAGCAGAATGGAGCACTACTTCTTTCTCTCTCCCAGTCTCACTCACTCTCTCTCTGTACCTCTCTCTATCTCAGAGCAAATTTAACACAGCCTGATAGGCGCAGTTCACAACTCGTAGCTCAATCATATTTGAATATTTATTTATAATAATATATATTTAATAATGAATAACAAATTTTGTTGTTGGTGGTGGGGGGATGATATGGATAAATTGAAAATCTATTAATTTCAATTTTGCCCGGGGAAGAGGCCTGTTTGGCCTGCTCTTTACGACTTCCAATAAAGACCCACTATACCAAGACCGTGCAATTCAAGCACTTCCGTCCGCCGAGCCAGGAGTTTCTAAAAATAGTCTGGCGCAAACAATCGTAAACACAGGCACAGGGTTCGTCGTACCATTCATCGAGGAGACTAGTGCTCCTTAGTGAAGAGTCAAAATTAAAACTTTGCCGACTTGAAGTTTATGTCTATTATAGTAAATTGGACTTCAGACATACACCTTTGCATTCTTCATACATGTGTGCTATGGAGATCATCAGCTGTGTGTTTGTGTTTGTGAAGAGGGAGGGGCGTAGTTTGTGTTTGTGAAGAGGGAGGGACGTAAAAATTGTTATTCTTCGGTATAAGGGCATCGTCTTTTTGTTTATTTGAGGAAGCCGTGAAGCGTCATCGATCAAATACTGGTAAACTTTCTCAAAGCTAAGGAATCCCATACGTACAATCAATAATTGTGTGAATGAACTGTTCCACTTGATCATCCTGAATTTCTTTTAAAGGAAATGTTTTGTTGTTATTGTCTGTTTCTTTCTGTCTTTCCTTTTTCCTTATTAATCTTCAAGCAATAGAAGTTCAATCAGAAACAAAACAGAAAATTTCAGGAAAGGAAGTTGGAAAACTGAACAAGCTGCAACATAAGTAACACCTTTTCAACATTCATTATTATCCGAATACGGTGTTTGGATTTTGTTGATTCTTTGGACACATCTGGTCACTTTTCCTACCCTTTTTCTGTTACCCTGGGTATCTCTACACTTTTTCATAAAATTAGAAAATGTGTATTTCTTCTCTGTTGTGTTTTTTACCCATTTATTTGCTTTAATCATTTAAATAATGGCCCATCTGGTCTCTTTTCCTACTTCATTCCTCTTGTTCTGCTACCCTGGTTATTCCTACCCTTTTTCATAAGATTAGAAGATTTACCGGTACAGTTTCGTTTTGGTTTTATGTATGTAGGAAGTATGCATTCAAAGTCATTCAAAGTTTGCAGTTTATACTCATTTATTTGCTTTAATCATTAAATTAATTCTTTGAATAGATGCAGAAACTATTGTACAGTTCTTGGTAGTCTTGGTAGTCTATTAACCTCATCTCATCCAATGGGACATAAAGAAAATATCAATGTTTACTTCATGGCACCATTAAATATTTGTACATGACTGGGCACACCATACGCGCTGGGTCAGTCTAGCAGACAACGCACGCCGCGGAACTCTTCGCCTTTGTATTTGACGATCGATTGCACCGTCTTGGTAATAGTGGGTCTTGGTTCCAACTGCCAATTAGGTATCTTTAACGTGTGCCGGGTGCACACAGGCCCTCCGAATTTTTTCGTCCTTATCCGAGAAGTCTAGGTATTCGGTCCTACCCCGCAAAAGGATCAAGGACTTCGAAAATATGAGAAAAATCCGAATTTCCAACATGCCGGCACTGCCCGGGTTCTGAACCCCTTGGCATGAGAGGCGAGCAGCTTGTCCCCATGTATGTAACAGCCACATTATATATATCGTCCAACAAATTGAAAACCAGAAAAAGTCATCTTGCACATGCTGAAAATATTTGTTTAAAAACAAAAAAAAAACATAATAATACTCCAAATCCGAGTCTAATAAAGAATAGAACAAAGAAATAATAGAAAATCCGGTCCGACATGCACTTTATTAACCAAAGTATGTCATAGCAAGGCTTGATTTGAAGCGAAGACAAAATGTGGCAAAAACAAAAATTTGTGTAAAATGTATTGGTGTAATTCTTTGCTACAGGATTTCAATTTCATCACATTTAACTGAATTATTATTCTGTAATATGCTGCCCAGGAATCTGCAGTCTGCAAATTCCAACCTACTGCAATTTGGCACATTTTCGTGCTCTGTACAGAAATATGGGGACAGTTCTTGTTCTTGTAATGGTCCAAATGTAATATATATTCATGGAATTTTCTCCCCTAAAGACTGAATATAGTTGCATGTGACTTGGGTAAAATTCCAAGAGAACTAAAATCAGTCTAATTTTTTTAATGTAAATTTAAATTTATGTACATGTCCTCCATTATCATACTGCACAAGAAATAATCCCGACAAAAAGACAGCTGAGCTCCCTAAAAAGTAAAGGTACCATGACATAAAATAAATGTACATAATCTCATAAAACATTGTACAAAAATCTTGACAGAAAAGACTAATGGTTAAAAATACAATTACATGATACATAAAATAGACTTTTTCCCAAAGCACACTGGACAATGCAAAAAAATTTCACTGTATTTTGAACTTCACAAAACTTTAAAACATAAAAATTACATTTCCCTTAAACGTTTACACGTACAAAAAATTTTTAATTTCACAAAGAACTTTTGTCTTGTTAGCACCCACCAGAAAGTTTCTTTCATTTGAAATTACATGTAGGCCAAAATACAATGTCATCACATGCTCAAACACTTTTAAAAAATTAACAAACTTTGAATACCTATTTTAATTTGACCAATTGAGGCATTAATCAGCAGCAGGCAAAACGCACAGTATTGACATGTATGCCATTACTGGGATTGACAGTACAATAGGAAACACCATTCAGTAAAACTGAAATCCATGGGGGCAAAGACAAATTTTCACACCACTAAAAAGAGAAGACAGAAAATTCCTTCATTATTGAAAGGAGGGTAACAATTGAACAAAGAGAACAAATGAAAAGAGAATATAGGGGGAAAAACAGCGAATTTGCCCAGGTAGCATTATGGGGAGATTATTCGCTGTTTTTCCCACACACAGTTTTTTTATTAACCAGCAAGCAAACATGGGAAAATGCTTAATAGAACATGTGAACGTAAAAAGGTATTCTTAGACCAAATTTCAACAATGCAATGCAAATAGATGCATTTCCATATTTTTCAGCGTTTTATTTTTTACTATACTCCTACTGAGGCAGTTAAACGAACGTGACCGGCCCGGCGCTGAGCGGGGCCTCGCTGCCCCGTAGAGTTTTGTGACCGCGCTCGGGTGACCTCGTTCAAACGCGTATTTTGTATCGTTTTTCTCTATATTTGGGTACTTCTGATACATGTTTTTAAAGAGCTGAGAACGAACTTCAAAATGGAAGCGGAGATATTCTGGTATGTTTAGTTTTTGAGGCCATCACATCAGGCACCCAACGTTCACATTGTTGTTAACAAGCAACGAGAATCTGTGAACCCGTTTCTGTTGCTTCGCAGGAAGTCCTAAAGGCACCAGAGCTTTTCTCTTAACATTAGACACAGCCTGCCTGCTGCCGATCCCTGACTTAGACTGCATCTAGATCTATTTCTTACAGTTTGGTTGCACCTTTATTTTCCTCCCATTTCATGGGTTGCAAATCAAAAAACAAAAAAGCCATAGTCAGCCTAACAGAACCTGCTAAAAAGCTGTCCAGTTGAATCACTATCCTATATTAGTATACTCTCCGCAAGATTTGGATCTCTACTTCGTTTCAGCTTTTCTGCTACCAAGTTGCAATACTTCCTGGATAGCATTGTCCACCTTTTCAGACTTTTCATCATCATTTCCATTGCCAAAGAAATCTGCAGAGGACTGTATGATGTGTTCTCCTGTGCAGGAATATTTGTATCAGTGGATTTTGTTTTTCATTTTGTCGGAGGGTGGTGTAATGGTCCATCCTTAAAGATTGCCCAATGGCTCTGAGAACTAACATCTTCTCATTTCCAGACTATGGACTGGTACAAACTTCAAGCAACTCGCCTTGTTGCAAAAACTCACCATAGAGCATACTGATGCTTGCCTTGGGCACCATCTCTTCCAATGTCACATGTGCAGGTTCTTAAAAGCCATGTCCGCTGCAATACACAGAATGATAAAGATACAACAAAATTACTGCGTTTTGACTTGTGAATTACGTTAAAGAGCAAGAAGGATCGTGCAACAAGCACCAAGATATAAATTATGTTAATGTATCTGGAAATCAAAGAGCGCGTTCCACATCATGATATTTATAACTATAAGACAGGGCTCTCACTTTAATAGAATTTCATAACTCTGACACGATCAGAAATGCTAAATTATCTCTACTTTCAAAAGACAGTGCCCACAAGAAACTACACATGTAATTCTGTATCTTCTGCAGACTAAATCATAAATGTTTGCATTAGTTCGCAGCTATGTGGATATGAAGTGCTGCTCCCCTGGTGTAGCAGATTATGTATGTAGAGACATGTTGTAACAATATATAAAATAAATAGACATTGGCCAGGTAACATTACAATACAAGTTCATTGTCTGGAATGCAAACAGGCGGGGCATCGAAGAGGAGAGGGGAAATGTGGGCAGTTCCCCGAGAAAACGGCAAGTGACATAGAGGACAGCCCAACTAGTGAGAAGGAGGAGAAGGTAGAGAGGAGGAGAGAAATGGAGACAGAGGAGGGAAGTGAGTTAGGTGACAGAGAACAACAACAAAAGGACAAGAGGAAGAAAAATAAAAGAAAAAAAAGACAAATCAGCAGCCGCAGCAATCACCACCTCGGCAGCAGCAGCAGCACATGCAGCTCCAGCGGCAGCAGCAGCATACGCAGCTCCAGCAGCAGATGCAGCTGCAACAGCAGACGCAGCAGTAGCAGCAGTCTTGCCATCAGCCAAAACAACTAGAGCAGCGGCATAGCCCGAGAAAAATGGGCGATATGATAAACGAAGACGCAGGACAGATCAACAGAGGCAGGACGGAAAAAAAAGACCAAAGTCAAATGACAAGATTTCTGCACAGAGCAAGGTCCCTCAGTATGAAACGACCTATTGTTAGTCTTTCCCCAGGTCCCGAGGAAGATCAACCCAGACAGAGACCAAGAATCGGAAGTGAGGAGGGGAAAGAAAAGATCTAGAGAAAGTAAAGCCACCCTTATATCACACCGAAGGAAAAAACAAAAACCCTCATGAATATACTTAAAATAGCCACATTTAATGTGCATGGCTTAAAGCTCATAAAGAAAAGAAAAGCTGTCTTTTAAAAGATGAACGTATTGATATTGTTGCACTGAAAGACACATACCTTAAAAATAATGAGATAGAAGAAGTAAGGAAACAGTGGGGAGGAATCACAGTGAAGGCACAAACAGGAGCAATGCACATTATTTAATAAAAATTTACAATCTGAAAATGTCTAAAGCACAAGTTAATGATGAAACAATTTATATCATAAACATTTACGCTCCGTGCATAGAAAAAGAGAAGAAACAGTTCTTACTAAAATTAATTACTGTGATAAAGAATAATGTGGAAGGAAATATTACAGACAATGTTATATTAATGGGCGATTTTAACATGGTAATTAACAACGATTTAGATATTATTTCAGGACTCAAACACACAACAACAACTGTGGAAAACTTCAACGACTGCATGACGGACTTACGACTAACCGACCTCTGGAGATTGCAACATCCACATGAAAAGATACACACATGGAGCAGAGGGGACCCCGTGATAGCCCGTAGGCTGGATTACGTCATGATAGGTGATGTTACACTTAACTTAGCAAGCGACTGTCAAATAAAAAGTTTAGGCTACAGTGATCACAGAGCTGTCATTTTCACCATGTCATTTGCTCCTTTCAAGAATGGAAGTGGGCATTATAAAATGAATACATTTCTCCTTACCGACAGTAAATATGTGGAACTGATGAAAAACAAGATATCCGAAACTTTGGAAGAACAAAAAGAACTAGATCCGCACCTGAGATGGGAAATGTTGAAAGTTGAAGTGAAAGAATTAACCAGAGAATATAGCCGATTTAGAAAAAGCAATAATAAAAATAGATATACCATAATATGTGACCAACTTAATAACTTAGAATCCCGCTTAGCGTCAGATCCACAGAACAGGAAATTGAGGCAAGAAATGTCCAAGGTCAAGGCATTTTAGATGGAAATACACCAGATGGAGGTGGCACGAGGAGCACAGATCAAATATACGCTGGATAGAAGAAGGTGAGAAATGTACGAGGTTCTTTCTTTCTCTGGAAAAAAGCAGAGGTAAAACCTCAACTATATATCAGTTGAAAAGCACAACGGGTGCAGAAATCAGGGGAAAAGATGATATTTTACATAGCATTCGAAAGTTTTATGAGACATTATATAAGGAGGACAAGAAAGCAGAGGAAGTGGTGGTCTGCGCAGAAGAATTTATGACAGAATTACAGATACCCCAAATAAATGAAAACCAAAGGGAAGAATGTAAATGAAGCAGAACTATTAAACGCTCTTAAGTCGATGAAGAACGGGTCTGCGCCAGGACTGGATGGAATACCTTTCGAATTTTACAAAGTATTCTGGAATCAAATTAAGTCTCCACTTTTGGAAGGTTTTAATCTTAGTCTTGAAAAAGGAATCTTACCTTGGTCGTTACGTACTGGACTGATAACTCTTTTACACAAAGGTAAAGAATTAAGCAAAGATAATCTATCTAATTGGCGCCCGATCTCCTTAACTAACACCGATTATAAAATTTTAACGAAAGCTTTAGCTATAAGATTAAGGCAAATCCTAGATGAGATTATCGGGCATCAACAGGCAGGATTTATGAAAGGAAGAAACGCATCCAGCATAATTAGGGAAATCGACGATGTTATTAATTTGGAAAGACAAAGAAAATCACAGCGTATCGTTTTTAGTATCGATTACGAAAAAGCATTCGATACCATAAATGTACAGTTCATTCTAAGAGCTTTGTCAAAGTATGGATTTGGCACCAACTTTATCAAATGGATTCAGGTTTTACTGACCAATAGAATAGCATGTGTCAAGAATGCAGGATACATCTCGTCAGTCTTCCATATGGAAAGAGGAGTAAGACAAGGATGTCCGCTATCGCCATTAATTTTCATTTTGGCAGTAGAAATTTTTGCGTCGAAAATAAAACAAGATGAAAATATCAAGATGCCTATAGTATCAAAATAAAGCAATATACGGATGACACTACAATGTTTCTAAGGGACTGGATTGACTATAGAGAAGTATTATCTAAGATTAAAGAATTCTCAATCTTCTCTGGATTGAAACTAAACAAGACAAAATCCAAAATTCTGATCCCCGGTACTGGTGAAAGAGAAGATATGAATCAGTGTGGAATAGTAGGTAACGGTAATCTAAAAATTTTAGGCATGTATTTTAATGCCAAAAAGTCAGCGGACGAAATAGAGGAAAACTGATTACCAAGAATTCATAAAGTTCATGAACTTTTTGGAAAATTGTCACAACGAGATCTTTCAATAACTGGGAAAATTCATATTGTTAAATCATTCGGAATTAGCCAATTGGTTCATATCATGCAAAGCATAACCCTCCCAGTAACAGCTCTTCAAAAACTTACACAAATATTTTACAGGTTTCTTTGGAAAAAACGTTATACAAATAAAAGAGCATTTGAAAAGGTCAAACGTAAGGTGTTATGCAATAAGTATAGCAATGGAGGATTAAATATGATTTGCATCACCAATATGCAGAATTCGATGATACTGAATTGGGCAAAAAAGCTACTATCTACAGAACATCAAGAATGGAAAGAGATTCCGTTACACTTTCTGCAACCCCTTGGCGGGAAATATGCCTTTGAAGGATCAGTGTCGTTGAAGCTGTTCACCGGAATAGACCTAATTGATAGCTCCTTCTGGCGTAGAGTGTTGTCGACGTGGATATCTCTTCAGGTAAATAAAAGGGAAGAAAACCAAAGTTGGAACGAACCCCTGTCTAACAATAAAAGTTTCACGTTCAAAAGCAAACATCTATTTTTCCCGAAATGCATCTCGAAAGGCATTTTAAGAGGGGGAAATAACTTAATGAGCCTTGAAGCATTTCAGGAGTTATATGGAACCAACCCAAGATACTACCTAGACTATAATATTATTACAAATGCTCTAAGGAGTCGAGGACTTAAACATGTTGGAGTAAACATAAATGATCAACAGCTGAAAGTAATAAAATTTAGAGGATCCGAGATAGAACACATTTCAAGAAAAACATTTTATGCATAGGGAAGAAGATTTCCACACTAAAAACATCTGGCAAAACAAATATGGAATACAAGTGACAGAACAAAATTGGGAAATCTGCCATAATAGCACAAAGTAAACAAACTTAGGGCTTTGCAGTGGAAAATCCTGCATAATATTTATCCAACAAATATTCTATTAAATAAACTGGGCATCAAAGACGCAAAAAACTGTGAAGAATCTGGAACCACCGACTTCTTAGAACATTTCTTTTTTACCTGCACAAATGTACAAAGAATGTGGCAGGACATAGAGAGCAGAGTAAATATACATTATAATACACATATATCTCTGGGACTAACAGAGAAAAACAATCACTGTCATAAGGAATTGCTATCATTTATTAATATGATAGTATTAATAGGCAAGCTGTCTATTTCCAAATTCAAGTATGGTAAAAAATCAAAACTTATTGACATATTCGACAGAGAAATCTCACTGAGAAAAATAGATATAAAGCAGCAATCACAGCAAACACATGTAGTGAGAAATCAGTACTGACATTGGTGAAAACTGGCAGTTATGTATATAAATATATCTAGTTTTCTTGGCCTATATATTAGGTTATGTCTGAAATAGATATAGATAGAGTAGATTGTTCATTTGGGAAAAAGATCACGTGTCTCGTTAGCAACTAACAACTGCACCCTATCTCTGTCTTGATGTAGTATTTTAACACTACCAATAACACATCTTCCTACAGAAACTATATATAATTACCAAAGTCATGAAAGCCAAAGCATTTGGGTTTGTTATTCAGTATTTAAAATTTGGCAACGGAGGATCATTGGGAGGAAAGCTCGAGGTAAGAGGGTCTAGCCCCGCCCTCCCTGTCGCGAGGTGACGCCACTCCAAGAACCGGGTGGCTTCGTCACGCGGCGGGTCTGAGAGCGGACATCTCGGGGATCCGCGCCTGGAATATCACAGACACATTTTGGAAAGACATTATAATTACGAAATTAAAAGACTAAACGATAAAGAAACGCATCCTTAGGATAGGTCTTTTTATTAACAAAGCCACCCTAGTACGAGACAACATGCAAAATATCCTGGCCTCATTGGTGGCGACTAGACTCCCATCTGGAGTGGGCATGTGGGTTGCTCGCCTTGGGACTCCGTAAGGGAGCCAAGGAGGATAAGCTTAACTCTAACACAAGGAAAGCAAAGCGTAAGGAAAAACCAGATAACCAACTAATCATCTTCTCCCAGCTTACATCAGGTTACACTATAGGCTATTATTTATATCATATTGTATTGTAAGGCTTCGCACAAATCAACAATGAAGCGTCTAGAATAGGAACGAGCATGGGACAAAAAAAAAAAAAACATATATTCATGGAATTTTCTCCCCTAAACACTGAATATAGTTGCATGTTACTTGGGTAAAATTCCAAGAGAACTAAAATCAGTCTAATTTTTTTAATGTAAATTTAAATTTATGTACATGTCCTCCATTATCATACTGCACAAGAAATAATCCCGACAAAAAGACAGCTGAGCTCCCTAAAAAGTAAAAGTAAATTACTTATGTAGTTGCCTTTGAATTTCTTTGATGGTCCTTTTCCAAATTATGAATCCCATGCAGAAGAACACTTATTTTGCCAGGCGTCGCAGCAGATGTTTAGAAAATAATCCAAAACCATAGTAGGTGTTCATGGTTGACAAGTCTTTGACGGCAGCATGCATTATGTTTGGATTTCTTCATAAAACACAAACCAGTCTTTACGAACTCATGTTCACACATGTGAGACAGTCAAACAACCCCTTGAAACTTCTTGGATGAAGTCTTTTACTTCGCTTGACAATAAACACTTCAGCAAGTGAACTGAATCGTACAACAAATACCGAGCTCGCTGATCATTCAAAGTCAGTTCTTCTTGTGAATAATTTGCAGTATTGCTGATTGATTTTACGATTGTCAGTCATGGACCCTAAAACAATCCCACCTGTCTTCTCAACAACAGCAGCAGCTTTCTTGACAACAGTGAATTGGTAGGCAGCTGTTAGGTTGTGAACAGGGGTAACAGGTACCATAACACTAGGTCCACCATGCAAACATTTCATCATGACACACAACATAGAGCTTGCCTTGGCGTCTGGGTCATTTTTTGACATGCCATTGAGAACACCCCCCTGAAAAGGACACTCTTTGGCGAATTTTCACTTCATCGACTAACAAAAAACAATGTTTCTGCTGAGCATTCTTTGCTTTCTGAAATGTTTTCTCCAGTACTTGGTCAACATCTGTAGAAGAGATCATAGACTGCAGTCTACTTGGGAGAAAAAGAAAGACACGCAGTTGATGGTAATTACAGTGAGGGAAAGATTCAATTGCAAAGCAGTAACCTGCCACCGAGAATGTCTTGTCATATATGAGTTGAAGCTGTCTTGTAAGAAATTTGAGTTTCTTGCCTTTAGCAGCTTCAAGCGACTCTTAGGCTTGAACTTGTTGAAGAGTCGTTGTCACTTTTTTAACAACACCATCCACAGGAAGGTCATAGTTAATCGCTGAGTGCACAGCCTCAAAGAATTGTGTGTAGGACTTAAGATTTTACCCAAAGGCAGGTTAATCCCATTCATGAAAGCAGAAAGAGTAAGAGGTGAATACAAAGTAGATTTGTTGTGAACAATTATTGACAAGAAACTCTCTCTGTAATCTTTCACCATGAAAATGCACACAAATTTGTCTTCTGGACGAGATATGAGAAGATTTTCATACTTTTTTAACAACTCTTAGTCAGGAGAAAACTAAGAAAACGAACTGATTCTGTCTTTCTTGATGAAATAGTTCAGCTGTTGATCCTCAGCTGGTTTTGGTGTTGGCAAACAAGAAGAAGGAACATTAAAAATACTTGGTCCGAGTATGTCCACATAGGTTTATCCGCTGGCCAATGTCTCTCACATATAAACAATTTTGTTGGGTCGACAACGAAATCCTCACGTGGGGGGAGAACGTTCAACCATTTCTGTTTTCTTGTTCGTCTTTAGGTAGTTTAAACACACGGCATTTGTTAGATTCGTTGTAGTTGCCTTTGCAGTTCACAACACCACACCCACAACTTGCAAAAAATATCCACCAGTATCACATTGTTTCACGTCTGTTTCAATGTTTCAGTGCAAGCTTTCTGCACTAGATCTAGTCCTAAAAATAAAAGTTTTGGCGTGTTGGATATTCAGTAAGTAAATTAATGCCAACAAATCGTATGGAAAATGGGTATACTTACTTAATTGACATAAACTTCATCGCATCTTATTAGTCTAGATCACTACGCTAAAGCGCACTATTACGTTTTGTCTAAAAAGAGACTATTCATCAGAAACTGGGTCAATGCAATGGCCTTTCCTAGCGGTGTCAGAAGATGAAAATACAGTAGTCCTTGAAATATATACAAATCCATATACCTATAGGATATACCATATACCAGTGAGTCTTACTAATACAGATCATAAAATTTTCTCTAAATGGTTAGCACTGAAATTTCAAAAGGTTATAGAGAAACTTATAAATAATAATCAAGTGGGTTTTATCAGATCGATCTCTTGTGCCTGTGATGTGACAAAAATTGTGAACTGAATTAATGAATCATTTGCAGACTTTTGTTTAATTAATTTAATTGCTAGTAACCGTTCTTTTTTTTTTTCTGCCACAGCCCTTCTTTTTAGCTGTAGTGTAATATATGCATATGAAAGAAGCAGTCATCTTATGCAAAGTAATCACATACTGTATGATATGAATAAATTGAAAGCGGAGAGTCTGAAGTCTGTTTTAGCCAATTATCTTGGCTTTATTCAACATTCAACTGTAGTAGGATCAGAAGCATGATCCAGTTATAATCTTTCTACCGAGCAATGGCGCTAGGAAGGACGAAATCGTTTATTGCAACGTCTGTGACGTCATCTCCGCACAGTGGTATTCATTAGTGGTGCGTTATTGTTCAACACAAGGAGATAGCAGATAGTTAGACAAACAGATAAAACAAACAGTACATGACGAGCGATTAAAGTAACACAAAGCACATAAACATAGCAACATCACGACATTCTTCCCCCCTCAGGTAATCGGGGACATCATTAAACAGAAGTAGTTTATATAATCTAACTATTACCATTCATAACGTGCTACAAATTACCACGACTGTTACATATTGTGGTCTCATCCGGGATCCAAATCACTGAATTGTTTATCAAGTTGAAGACTTAGACTTTATAGTGAAAAGGGTGCGTGGATCCGATTTCCTCTCCGTTCCCGCTTGTCCTCAGCTTGACCTTTAGTCCCAGTTCCCGAATCACCGGAAGCGACTCAGTATTTCATCATCGCAGACTGAGTGCGTCAGTTTCCTTTTCGTGTCCCTTCACTTCCAGTTGCTGAACCGATTCCGAAGGTTTTATCTCGCAATTAAAATTTCTTCCAGTTTCCTTCCAGCAATTTTACACACGATCTGCCTTCAGTTACAATGGATTCCGTTTCACAAAAAGAAGCTCCTATTGCAGGGGTTCAAAAAGACAACCTCAGTATGACAAAAGTGATGACAATTATTCAAATCGAGTCCACATCACATGACAATGGCAAGAAATCGGACAAGAAATTGGAACTGATAGTAAGTTCATCGACTGTATTTTCACTATTGAAATGTACCTTCTCTCTTTTATTATATTATATATAAAAACGGTTTTATTATATTATCTCTCAAAGGGACGGCGTCGTCGGCGACAAAAGCATAAGGTAGTTCTGTCTGTGGTCCGGGGAGAAAGTCATTTGTAGGAATTGCTAGTTTGCCGGCCAAAAGGTTTTTGCCAATAGCTGAACGATTGAACAGTCCGCCCGCATTGTTTCCTTCGTAAGAACCAACGCCTACTACCACAAATCTACCATTTGCTAGGAGGACAGTAGGAACAGTAGTTGAAATATTTGGAGCCAGAGCAGTGAGGTTTCTTTATGCGAATATGCTTCCCATCGATCGCTCCGAGACACAAAGGGAAGTCAAATCTTTCATTAAATTCTGACTCGATTTGAAGCCATTTTCTTTCATCTGGTGTTGGCATCACCAAGGGTTGTAAGGACATTCCAAATAGCAATGGATGTTTCTGTCGTAATTGATCTTATTGTTGGTACGCCTGCTCTAAAATGGAATGATGCTGATTAATGCTTTGAAATACTGTATGAAATTCTCTTTCAAATATACCTGTGTCCAATTTGGAGACGGAGTGGCACCTCTGTGCGAACCGAAGAGTCGCGGGTTGGGGTCCTGGTGGGGACAATTCCCTTATACCCTTGGAAAAGGTATTTAATCTCCATTTTCTCACCGAACCCAAGTGTAAAAATGATACCCGGCTATAGAGAGTAAATGATATTGTAAGACTGTCGGTGTTTGGGCGCCTGTACGCTGTAAAATGGCAGCTTCCCAGGGAAAATGTTGAGGAATGATTTATGGGTCTGCCGGGGTAATAATGATTGTAAAGAGCAGGCAACGTGGATATGCGCTCCGTAAATGCAGTCTATTATTATTATCATTATTTTTCTCTCTCTCTCTTTTATACCTACCCCCCCTCCCCCCAAAACCCCCTATGCTCACAGGAAAGAAAAAATGGATTCGAGATTATTTTCAAAAAACACATCGACAGCTGACGCTGGAGAAATCAGGAAGCGGGGCAGGGAAGCAGAAGATTAATGGTATCTTAACGATTACCTCATATCGGTGACAGGTGCACAACCTCAAACTTATCTCACACCGTTCTTGGGTTCCAGGACAGAAGCTACACTCCATCCCCTGTGCCAACGCCAAGCACGAGTGCGGATATGGAGAACCCAGCCCCCTCCACAAGACCACCCAGAAAAAGGAGATTTCCGCAGGAACGGTTCGGTGCCAATACCATAGACGAGAAAATGCTGGCAACCATTTTCTCTACTGGGGAAAAACTAACGGATAAAGAAAAGCCAGACGAGGACGAGCTTTTCTGCTAAAGCCTGGTATCCAAGATAAAAAGCTTGGATCCAAGAAGCGGTCCTCACAAGCCTCTGGTAGCGAACAGACCCAAGAAACATACCAGACCTGTCAATACATGCCATGTGCTGTGAACATTTATTTTGATATCATTAAAAATTCCTGAAACCTGTGCAATGTGTTCTGTTTCGTGCACTTGATGTACCTAATTAGCTATCTACCTACCTACATACCCGTCTTGTCTGTCTGTCACCGTAGCGTGATAACCAGTCTCTCTCTAGCAGGTAATGGTTTTCGAAAATTTGTTGTTCTTTTCTCAATGTGGGGTCCGATGAGGCGAAGCAGATTTTAAAAAGTTTCAGGCCGCATTCGAATATATGAAATACATTTTTCTTCATCCCTTAAAACTTCATCCAGAAGATGATGATATTCATCGAATGCCTCTCTTCGTTGAAATATACTGTGAGTAGAGTAACGTCTTCTTTTCACTCAAAACAAAAACAGTAGTTGTTCTGAGATTAAAAGACTGGTATGTCCCGTCAGTTCTTACCTCCAGCTGGAGAAAACCGTAGATTTTCTTAAAATAACAAATCTGCAGATTGGTCAACGAAAGAAGAAGAAGAAGAAGTTTATCATGTACATTGTAGAAGGATCATCGACGATATTTGCCAGGAAGCGGACACCATGAAAGCACACTGGGAAGAACGGGAAGACCTCATGAAGGGATTCTATAAGACCTTGGGCGCGCGGGGAAGTACAGGGTACTCCCGGACAAACTGGGAGAGCATGTACTGAGCCCACGATTCAATCTCCGATGTACCTCGGCGTAAAGAAGCTCAAAGACAGAATGATGAGGAACTTCTAATGGCCCGGAATTGAAGGTGACGTCGCAAGATAAACTGCCACTCATGCGCTTTCTGCCAGTGAACAGTGGAAAAGGGAGCGACATTAGGGTTCAGCTCCAAGTAGGCATCAAATTTATCTGAATTAAGGTAGGCGATATTCTGGAAAATGTCTGGATTTATTTTTTTCATCTCCAACTCCTGGATGATATTGAACTATTGTACTTAAAGCATTAGAAATGTAACAGTAGTAGATGTTCAAAATAAATCTTATGTAGAATTACTTCACAGTTTACACGGGGGTGGTCATGAAAATTAGCTCTCTTGAAAATTATGCGCCACATATCTAACGACCTGAAAAACTAGTATCAGGCACATGAGAGTAACTATTCCAGATGGTTGTCCTCAGACTGCAAGTGTTCTCTGAGTATAAAAAAAGGATTCCAACTGAAACACTTTGATTGCTGAGAAACCTAATCAATTGGCTGCCCATAGAGAGCTCTTCGTTCACTCCAGGTAAAACTCCATTAGTAAAAACATAGTTAACGGATTTCTACATCTAGTACCGTACCAATTGGAAATAAAGCTAGTGGTTCTGGTAGAACCACCAGATTCTACGAGCGGATGTTTACGAGAGGATGAAAGTTCCAGAAACTCATTCACAATTATTTCCAAATTGACTTTAAGATATAAAAAAAAAACTTTATTTTCACAGGACCAAAGCATGAGTTAAGCAAATGGCAGAATCTAGGGAGTATTCTAGCGTCTCTCATCGAAAAAGAAAATTCGTTATGGATATTTTCACACACAAAAAAAATGGAACAACTCTAACAAATGGTCACAGATTTTCTTCGGATTCAGTTCAAGAAGTACCACGCTCTTCTTTATTTTTGGTTATCGGAAATGTAACAGACGAACCTTTAGATCTTATTAAAAGGATGAATCTGCAGAGATTCACACTACGAGATCATCATTCGAATTCCTCCAAGAGACCACATATTTCTTCTTGCCATGCTTACTTTCAAAGATGCCAACATCGAATTTAAAAAGAAACCATCGTTGTCTATTCGATCATTCGGAGAGTTTCATACATAAACGAAGATGTTGATCCACAATACTTGAAAAATGAATTCTTAAATTGAATATACAAATATAATTTGAATAAGTAACCAACGATGTCTAAACAATACCCAGATTTAGCAAACTATCATCGTTTGAAGCAAGCAAACGCCTTTCAAACAGAATCACTTCTCGAGAAACGAAAACGAGAAACACTAATAAAGAAAAATTTAAAAAATCAGGCGCGGTTTGGCTCGCACTGCCGAGTACTTGGTATAATAATGGGGTTAGGTGGGACGTCTATTGGATTATTAGCCACAGGAATTGTTCTTCCAGCTGCTGCCAACAGCTGGCATGGGAATATTAACAGGATTTGGTAAGAGCTAATAATTTCACCCGCCAGACCTCGGTTCGAAAAGAAGAGTTACAGTCAACTTAGAACGTTGGGTGAAATAATATTATTATGTTAAGACCACAGCAGACGGAAATCTATCCAATGAAGAATTTCAACTCATTGAAGATGAAAGGGAACATTGGATCAAAAACCACAATGAAATAACTTCTTCCGAAATTGAGGAATTTTGAAGCTGACTTTCGAGCTCGACTGGCAGAAATTAAAGAAACAAAATTCTAAGCGAATATTAAATTAAAAGCAAATGTTAAACAAATGCTAAGCATATTCATCATCTCTTATATGATTTTCGTTGCCACTTTCTTCGGGATTTTCTTGGGTATCTCTAAGCTATCGGTCCGTCATCATTCGAGGGCACTGATGTTCAAATTGAAAATATTTTGCCATTAATGCAGCGGTTATCGGTGCCAGAAACGTGCCATAGCGATGATAGAGATCTAAGCGCATGTTCAAGAAACGGATCGGCTTCAAGGTCACGTACCAGCGCTGGTTGGCTTTCAGGTGGAATTGGTAAAATTATGCTTGCCGTTACCAAGTAAAGCTGTTAACCCGCACCCGGCGCGGGGCGGCAATAGTCGGTATTGATTTGCAAGCGCTCACGCCGCACGGGCGATAAAAGTCGGGAAGGTCAAGCTGACCGCGCCACGCGCAAGCCCTATTTTCAGGCGTCGGGTCACTGACCTTTTTGAGACGTAACCACCGTGTTATTTTTCACTGTATCTCTTCTAAATCAAACGCATTGTGACATGGACATGTTAACCAGTGAACCAATGGTCGGAATCACAAAGACTAAGGCTCTCCCCACACTTTCAAAAGATGTAACATCGAAATGCGAACTGTTGCTGAACAAATTTGCCATATTATCTCATTTTCTCACAAGTTGACCACCATCTGGAGTTGTCTGTATTTAAGAACCAATCAGAAACAAGCTCTGAAATAATCTTTGCCCCAAATGCCCACTTTGGTTTATTAGTATGAAACCATTTGGGTGGGGCTTGGGAGGGCGTGGCTAGTTATCATGCTTCGTTCTCACGAAAACTACAGCTGTCAGTTTGGAATCATAAGTCAGATCATTGGTTAGAGACTGACAGACTAAGGTTTTGCTGGTTAATTCATTATCCAGCGTGATAAGGCATAGCAGCGAATGTTTTCATACCGATCAATAAAAACCGAACCATGTGTTCATCGTCTAGCCGCCCGGGTCAATGACCCCAGATAAGATTCTCCGTGAGTAAGGTCACTGACGGGGCAGCGAGCTTTACGGGTAGCGCGCAGAGTATGGGTTAAGGTTAATGGTTTTTTTATAACGGGTTAGAGCTTTTCCACTTCATTCTCATTTAACGAATTAATTTGGTCCACAGTAAATTTCTGACAAATTCCTGAGGTGCTAGTTCAGCGAGCCTCTCCCAATGTTCTGATCTGACCTGTTTGGTTCGCTTGGTTTAACAATTCATCAAAAAAAGCAGGACGTGCTGCCAAAAAAAAAAAAAAACTGCTTAGCAAACCTAAACATAAAACACTAGAAACCTAATGAATCTGAATTGAATGGACATGTGTTTACATGTTTGCCTTGGTGTTGTAGCTGGTGTTGCAAAGCCTATCAGTAGATAATTGCGAAGTGCTGTAAACGTCTAAAATAGCCCACCACACGATCCTTTTCATTGGAAAAATGGCAACTTCAACTAATGACGTAAATTCTATGCTCCTTGTACCAAAGCTTGGTAAACTTACCAAAATGGTTGGGGGTGCCGCTCCAAAGTTAGACCCTACATTGATATTTGAATGATGCTATGGCCACCAAAGACAAATTTTGAAATTGTGCTTTGGTAGCGTTGTTAAAGGTAATGGAAGCAATTGTTTAATTCCTATGTTTAAAGAGCTGCAGGCTGTTCAGGCATTAACTGCGAATAAACTGCGAACGACTTGACTGGAACTTTTCAAGATATTGAAATTAGAGAGTATGGTAAGGTCTCTGGCATATTACTAAACCCATTAGGATCTAAACCACACCTCTCAGACTTTTATTCGCCGATCAAGGAACAAAAATCGTGAAATCGCTTTTGTTGTATTAGAATTGTGGCATTATATGTTAGCTAAAAAAAAATATAAAAATCTGATTTTGATGTTGGAATATAATAATTTATATTATGGCAAAACATCCAGCGCTATGGGTTACTGGAAAGGTAATCAAGACTATCAAGAAACTAGCAGCTGCAGCTAATGTAGCCAAGGATTGGTTGAAAAAGCAGGCCATTTGGCAGATCTATTTACCGGTTCCACGAAAACTTCGTAGACTGAGCTTTGACGTTGTCGTACCAAATGAAGTCCCTCAAGCCGACCTACTCTTTCTCCCTCACGACAAAGTTGGCAAGCGCAGTAAGTATGACCTCACAATGTTGTCAGCCGGTTTAAAGCTGTTGAAAGCTGTTGAAAGTTGCTGATGTTTTGTCTCGTATTTACAAGCATGGTCCTTTAACCCATTGTCTCCTGGGGCACCTGTCTGGAACTGTGCCACAGAAACTGGTCAGCTGACCACTGGTCAGCTTGAAATAGGAAATTATGAGGTTACCTCAGGAAAATGAAGATGGCTCAGTTTTTTACACACAAACACCACAAACCCATATATTTTTGAAAAGATCTTTGAATTCCCTAATCATTCATATAAGTTTTGAGATAATGTGATGAAATTTTCATTCAAATTTAGTGGGTTGAAAATTGACCATTTTTTGCACCAAAAAAATTGTCAATTTTTGCATAATTTTAGCTTTTAATTACTCAAAGATTTTCTCATTTTAGGCCCATAGTATACATGAGAGAATGTTGTATCATTCATTTTCCTTGCATTTGCCAAACAAATCATCAAAATCCATCAACAATGAGAAAAGTTATGAAAATTTGAAAATCCACCTTTATTTGCTGACAGTGAGTAGTTGTTGCCATATTTTAAGTATATTTGACATAGGAAGAAGAGAAGGTCTTTGAATAAATTAAAGATTTATCACATATGTCACGCAGAATAGATGTTGCATACATGCAACAAAAATGCAATTCGGCCGGGTCAAAGTGAAGGTCGAAAGTGAAAAAAAATAACTAAATACTATTGTGCTTAGATCTAGATCTAAGTGATTTCTGTATTTTTATTTTTCAAGGCCTGTAAAAATAAGAACATTCAATCAGCGTTTTATATGAAAACTGTAACAAAAGTAGTCTTACCTTGTGCTCCATGAATTTATAAAATAATCTAATGAAATATACACAACATACACATACTCAGAAATTTCCTATTTATTTGAATTAGAAATAATTCACAAGCAATGTCTTGTAAACAGAAAATGAGAGTCCTCTGAGTAGTCCGAAATGCCTGGTAGAATGTCAGTAAGCGGAAAACAGGCTCTGAAAAATATCAAACAAAATATAATTATTTAGATCTATGATACATATAATAGAATACATAAAGCTATATCAAAAAGCCAGAAAATATAACATATAAAGTGCATGAAGTAGAGTTAAGTACAAACAATATGCAAGAATAGTAAGGATTCTTTATGGTTTACATGAAAGATTTGCAGCTCATACAATAAGCAAAAATTTCCAAATAGTTATCAGGCTGGACTGAATATGGTGTCTAAGTTTCTTTTTTTTCCCCATCTTTTCTTTACACTAATAGATCAAGATCTAGATCTATTTCTAGAAAAAAATGGTCTTATATGAATAATATTTGCAACTTACCTTGATAATGTGATGGATCAATGACAAATCTTTTGCTCCTACACCCCTCTTCATCAGTTGAGACAGGAGGTTGTATCTTTTTATTGTGTGATTTCACCGCTGTTGTACGTCATTTAGTGGGCTCTAACCATGGCATTGTGATTCCAATTGATGGAATTACTATCCATCACTATCACTATATCATTCCCATCACAACTTGCATCATAGGTTGAATTTGAAGAATTCATGTCGAGATGTAGGCAGCATGTTCATGCCAATAACATAGCAGACGATGTGCAAACGAAACTGAAAGTCCCGCCGGATGTTGATGGAAGATAGCTACAGCGCACGCGCAGTGGAAATTTCCTGGGTGGAAAGGCACGAAAATCGAGTCGATGACGCAACCGGTGACCTAACCTTTTGTTTCAACCAATGACAACACAATGGGGGATGCGGTGAAACCCCGCGAATTGCTGTAATATATTACCTAATGGTTCGTAAGTCCATCGCATGGGGAAGAAAACGGAGCTTTCCGCTGATACCAAATATGATAGGGGTGTAAGCATTAGAGCGCTGACAACGCTTGGTCAAAAAACGCCCAAAATGACGCCTCTTTATCTCGGACGGACGAGGAAAATCATACTTGCGTCAACTGAAGTCAATATTATTGCATTATTTCATGAAAACTATAAGTTCCATCATTTTGTTCTGATAGTAAAATGGTAAAGCTACCCCAATGGGGCTGGAATGTAACTTTAACAGGTAGGGCGAATGGAATCGCCTTCAGGAGACAATGGGTTTTTTAGTGGCCAAAGTGAAAAAAGGGATCCTAATTGATCATGAAGTTTATGAGTGTGATCCCTCAACTGCTCACAAAGCATGGAGGTTCTATCAGACGAGGTCATGTAAACATTCGTAGGGACCAAGGTATCGTGAAACGTTTCAACCGAACCCTGGCCGAGAGACTATTCGGACATCAGTGTGCTAAGAGACGGGACTCCCTTCTGCCGAAAAATCTACGGAATGGGTGAAACGATTACCAGGTGTGATTGCAGCTTTGAATGAACTGAGCTAATTGGAAAAAACCAACCCAAGAATGCTAAAAAAAATCTAAGATATTACTTCACAGTACCGCCATCTTCAATAGTTCCTGATCGTCCTGTTGGACTTTACGAGGAAAAGCTTAATTCCGACATTAACATTCTTTATCTGTACCAACCTGATGAACTTCGAGGGTGGAAATCGCCGCGGAATCCCATAAATGTGTATTGAATAGAAAGCCTGACAGTTCTGTGATTTACTACTTATCAGATAGGCCTACGCCAAGGATTTGTTCGTGAAGAGATTCGGGTGATCCCACCTGACACCCAGCTTCCAGCAGTAAAAAAAAACATTTTTATTTAGAGATATTTGTTGTAACAAAATATAACTATTATATATAAATCTAAATATGAAGATACAAAATAATGAATTTGGTTTCTCAAACAAGTGGTGGGTTGGAAATTTGTGGGAAAAGGTGTATTCGAAAATGTTTGCAACTTTCATTTAGAACATTCGTAAATGCAGAAATTCCAATGCAATATAGATCTTGTGGAGAGAGGTTGAAAGCCATGTAGAACTATGCCAAATATGCGGTAGAGATCGGATTCGACGACATGATTATAGCTTTGGAAAAAAAAAAGACCATAAAAAAATTAATTTAATTTAGTTCTAAATCTCAGAGTAAATCCACCTATACAAATCTAATCTACTCAAATTTATTTATCAGTTTCTCGTCCATCGTTTACGCAGCCAATCATTTTAGGAAATAAATCTTTTTATTTTAGCTGTAGTCTTTCAACATGGATGGTCGCAAATAATTGCTGTATTAGTATTGCCTGTAATGAAAAGGAGAAAATAGTTGAGTTTCACGACATAGTGCTCCTTCTTCTTCGGGATAATTTATATTATGTATCATTCGTGGTTCGATCTAATTTATTCTCATATCTTATCTCCAATTCTTCAATGTGTGTTTTTTTTTTTCATCTTACATTTGTTCCGCGTACTATCTTTATTTATTCATATAATTTTTCATGGAATGGTGATAGTTCATCCAATGGTGATAGTCTTCATCCAAAATATCGCTTGGGTATACAAATATAAAATTCAAAATCTTTAAATGAAAAATGTTTTCCTCAATGAATTTGATCCACCTTGTTCTCACTTGGGTATACAATATATAAAGATACAAATCTCTAAATGGAAAATCAACTACTACTAGAGGCCGTTTATTAAGCGATTAATGATTATCCGGGTTTGAGATACCGGTGCAAACTGTTTATAACCCAATATAGATGCGTGCGTTGTATGTGTATAAGAGGGGTCTGTGTGTACGCTTTAGGGGGTGTATGTGTAAGGGGAGTGCTGGAACCTGTTGTGTTTTGTATTCTAAGGGCTCAGATTGAAATGCGGTTTGCAAATGTATTCATTTTCTGCAGGACTCAATGATTGTTAATAAATAGTTACGTATATCTGAAATATAACTGCTAACGAAGCAAGAACTCGCAGCTAAGTAAATTGTTTCACTTCGTTCCTGTTGAAGTATTTTATTGTTCGTTTTTTTTCACTTGAAAAATGTGAAAGCCGAAAACTTGTGTATTTTCTGTCTTCTCTTTAGTTTTCTTTGTATTGTTTGGGTTTTATTTCTCACGCGGGGCTTTGCAACATACAACCTTTTCTTTTTGCCCAATTTAGATATGGAGTAGTGGAGTTCAAGAGAATAATCAGAAAGATAATGTAACATAAGATAAAGGTTGATAAACGATAGCTTTCCATAATGGTAGGTTTTAGGAATAGAAAAAAGGAATTGGAGATTGTTTGGGAAGAACTCTCCTGGCTTTCCGTCTTTTGTTTTCCAATTTCCCACCCATATTTCCACTGGTTTCTTTTTGATAAGTTGTGTAGCCCTTAAATATTTGTCAATTGTTAATTCTCTATAGAATTCCCGTTTATCTTTTAAGAGTAAAGTCATGTCATCTGCGTATTGCATTTTAGATGCGTTTTAGAGTATCTTTCAATCCCTTTTATACCTTTTATCCCTTCATTCTTCCTAAGTTTTTGTGCCGCCAAATTCTACAACTAAGATAAAAAAACTAAGACCAATCATAATGTCTAGCTCTACCTTTTCCTAATCCTCTTCAAGAGGAATAGAACTAAAGTTTTTTAAAATGTCCACTGGCACTGGTGCCCTAAACAAGGTGGAGCAAATAGTCTTCATACCAACCAGACTGATTTTTACTTCACAAGCTCATACACCTCTTTCTCTCCCTTTCTCGACCCATTCTCTCCAAAACGACAGTACGCCAAGGACTCTTTCCCAACCCGTTTCAAATTAAATTTCTTAGCACAGTCTAAAGTAACAAAGGATCTATCTGCTCCGCTGTCAAACATGATGTTGACCTCAGCCCCTGCTATACTACTTGTCACGACTTGCATGACAGTTGTCTTGTTACTGGTTCTTGTGTAGGAGACTCCTACAAGGGTTGGATCAGCACCAGATCCGACAGCTCCCTCACCATCCTTGTTCATATTTTTCAAACACAAAACACTGTGGTGGTTCCCCTTGCATACAAAGCACAAACCCAAGTCTCTAATTTTCTGTTTTCTGCCCTCAAAATCTAGATTTTTCAGTTCTCTACATCTATGTTGCAGAGCAAAACGCACACTGGCTAGTTTCATGCCCACCCGAAAGCAAGGCTGCAGCAGTTCCCGTCTTCTTCCTCCCCTCCCACTGTGGCTGCCCTTCAATGGGAGTCCTAGGCACTTCCTGCCCCTGAGCCAAATGTCAGCGAGCGCTCCCGTCTCTGGATCTCGTCATACATAAATTGGAGAAGAAGTCCAGTTCACCCTCGTGCCCCTCTCCCACTCTCCCCCATTCCAGCCTGATGTTCGACGGTAGCTAGTGCAGCAGGTGTCAGAATGTGCCAAAGAATGATTCTCCCTGATCTGCCAAACCTCTTCGGAAGAATCTCTTTTGGTGCTGCGTGGGTCTCTGCGGTAAGCCAGAAACAGCAGAGGCTGCCTCGCCCTGATGAGTATGTAAATTTGTTAACAACTGGGACGTCTGTTTCATCAATCACAGCCCGAAATTTGTCCCAAAATTTCTGCCATTCGGTGTAGTCACCCCAAATCTTGGTAGCTCTAGCTTTGTAAGCCTTCAAGCTGCAGAATCCCTCAAGGTGGCAGCTTCTGAAGTGGCCTCTGTGTTCTGATTTTCCCTTGTCATAATTTTCAATCTTTCTTTAGCCTCTACTAAAACTTTTCTCTTCTCATCTCTGAATTCTGCTACAACATCTCTAACCTGTCTATTTTATTCTCAACTATGGCCTGAGCCTCATCTAGATTTTTCCTTCTTTTATCAAAATCTTCTATCTGTTCTAACAGATGGCCTGCTCTTTGTGATAATGTTTCTTTTTGCAACGTCTGCTGCAGTATATTGGTTACTCTTGTGAGCCAACTTTTGGCTGCGCTTCTCTTTCCGCCAGGCTCTTCCAAAACTGAAGCGTGTGTCACTGTCAATCACTGCGTGATAAGTATTCTGCTCAACGTCTAAGGGTTCTAACCGCTCCAGCTAGTTCTCTAGATCTATCGATGGCTGACCTCTCTCAACTGTCAACCCTCCACAACTCTTGACAACTTCTTAGATCTAAAGTCGCTGTCCCGGGTTTCGGCACCATGTAATTTCTTTCTCAACATGATTCATCCTTGCCGCTCATTTCCGTTGAGTCGTTTTTCCCTTGTTTGTTTACAAGACGTGCTGCACTGTGTTTGCGCGTTAACGCCCTGCATTTTTTTTATAGCGCATATCCATTTAAAATGATCTATGCGCTTTACAGAAGCAACCACAGAGCAGAATGGAGCACTACTTCTTTCTCTCTCCCAGTCTCACTCACTCTCTCTCTGTACCTCTCTCTATCTCAGAGCAAATTTAACACAGCCTGTTAGGCGCAGTTCACAACTCGTAGCTCAATCATATTTGAATATTTATTTATAATAATATATATTTAATAATGAATTATAATGAATAACAAATAACAAATCTATTAATTTCAATTTTGCCCGGGGAAGAGGCCTGTTTGGCCTGCTCTTTACGACTTCCAATAAAGACCCACTATACCAAGACCGTGCAATTCAAGCACTTCCGTCCGCCGAGCCAGGAGTTTCTAAAAATAGTCTGGCGCAAACAATCGTAAACACAGGCACAGGGTTCGTCGTACCATTCATCGAGGAGACCAGTGCTCCTTAGTGAAGAGTCAAAATTAAAACTTTGCAAGGCTGTTTGCCGACTTGAAGTTTATGTCTATTATAGTAAATTGGACTTCAGACATACACCTTTGCATTCTTCATACATGTGTGCTATGGAGATCATCAGCTGTGTGTTTGTGTTTGTGAAGAGGGAGGGGCGTAGTTTGTGTTTGTGAAGAGGGAGGGGCGTAAAAATTGTTATTCTTCGGTATAAGGGCATCGTCTTTTTGTTTATTTGAGGAAGCCGTGAAGCGTCATCGATCAAATACTGGTAAACTTTCTCAAAGCTAAGGAATCCCATACGTACAATCAATAATTGTGTGAATGAACTGTTCCACTTGATCATCCTGAATTTCTTTTAAAGGAAGTGTTTTGTTGTTATTGTCTGTTTCTTTCTGTCTTTCCTTTTTCCTTATTAATCTTCAAGCAATAGAAGTTCAATCAGAAACAAAACAGAAAATTTCAGGAAAGAAAGTTGGAAAACTGAACAAGCTGCAACATAAGTAACACCTTTTCAACATTCATTATTATCCGAATACGGTGTTTGGATTTTGTTGATTCTTTGGACACATCTGGTCACTTTTCCTACCCTTTTTCTGTGCAAATTTTTCATAAAATTAGAAAATGTGTATTTCTTCTCCTTTGCTTTAATCATTTAAATAATGGCCCATCTGGTCTCTTTTCCTACTTCATTCCTCTTGTTCTGCTACCCTGGTTATTCCTACCCTTTTTCATAAGATTAGAAGATTTACCGGTACAGTTTCGTTTTGGTTTTATGTATGTAGGAAGTATGCATTCAAAGTCATTCAAAGTTTGCAGTTTATACTCATTTATTTGCTTTAATCATTAAATTAATTCTTTGAATAGATGCAGAAACTATTGTACAGTTCTTGGTAGTCTTGGTAGTCTATTAACCTCATCTCATCCAATGGGACATAAAGAAAATATCAATGTTTACTTCATGGCACCATTAAATATTTGTACATGACTGGGCACACCATACGCGCTGGGTCAGTCTAGCAGACAACGCACGCCGCGGAACTCTTCGCCTTTGTATTTGACGATCGATTGCACCGTCTTGGTAATAGTGGGTCTTGGTTCCAACTGCCAATTAGGTATCTTTAACGTGTGCCGGGTGCACACAGGCCCTCCGAATTTTTTCGTCCTTATCCGAGAAGTCTAGGTATTCGGTCCTACCCCGCAAAAGGATCAAGGACTTCGAAAATATGAGATAAATCCGAATTTCCAACATGCCGGTACTGCCCGGGTTCTGAACCCCTTGGCATGAGAGGCGAGCAGCTTGTCCCCATGTATGTAACAGCCACATTATATATATCGTCCAACAAATTGAAAACCAGAAAAAGTCATCTTGCACATGCTGAAAATATTTGTTTAAAAACAAAAAAAAAACATAATAATACTCCAAATCCGAGTCTAATAAAGAATAGAACAAAGAAATAATAGAAAATCCGGTCCGACATGCACTTTATTAACCAAAGTATGTCATAGCAAGGCTTGATTTGAAGCGAAGACAAAATGTGGCAAAAACAAAAATTTGTGTAAAATGTATTACATGTATTGGTGTAATTCTTTGCTACAGGATTTCAATTTCATCACATTTAACTGAATTATTATTCTGTAATATGCTGCCCAGGAATCTGCAGTCTGCAAATTCCAACCTACTGCAATTTGGCACATTTTCGTGCTCTGTACAGAAATATGGGGACAGTTCTTGTTCTTGTAATGGTCCAAATGTAATATATATTCATGGAATTTTCTCCCCTAAAGACTGAATATAGTTGCATGTGACTTGGGTAAAATTCCAAGAGAACTAAAATCAGTCTAATTTTTTTAATGTAAATTTAAATTTATGTACATGTCCTCCATTATCATACTGCACAAGAAATAATCCCGACAAAAAGACAGCTGAGCTCCCTAAAAAGTAAAGGTACCATGACATAAAATAAATGTACATAATCTCATAAAACATTGTACAAAAATCTTGACAGAAAAGACTAATGGTTAAAAATACAATTACATGATACATAAAATAGACTTTTTCCCAAAGCACACTGGACAATGCAAAAAAATTTCACTGTATTTTGAACTTCACAAAACTTTAAAACATAAAAATTACATTTCCCTTAAACGTTTACACGTACAAAAAATTTTTAATTTCACAAAGAACTTTTGTCTTGTTAGCACCCACCAGAAAGTTTCTTTCATTTGAAATTACATGTAGGCCAAAATACAATGTCATCACATGCTCAAACACTTTTAAAAAATTAACAAACTTTGAATACCTATTTTAATTTGACCAATTGAGGCATTAATCAGCAGCAGGCAAAACGCACAGTATTGACATGTATGCCATTACTGGGATTGACAGTACAACAATAGGAAACACCATTCAGTAAAACTGAAATCCAGGGGGGCAAAGACAAATTTTCACACCACTAAAAAGAGAAGACAGAAAATTCCTTCATTATTGAAAGGAGGGTAACAATTGAACAAAGAGAACAAATGAAAAGAGAATATACGGGGATATTGCCCAGGTAGCATTATGGGGAGATTATTCGCTGTTTTTCCCACACACAGTTTTTTTATTAACCAGCAAGCAAACATGGGAAAATGCTTAATAGAACATGTGAACGTAAAAAGGTATTCTTAGACCAAATTTCAACAATGCAATGCAAATAGATGCATTTCCATATTTTTCAGCGTTTTATTTTTTACTATACTCCTACTGAGGCAGTTAAACGAACGTGACCGGCCCGGCGCTGAGCGGGGCCTCGCTGCCCCGTAGAGTTTTGTGACCGCGCTCGGGTGACCTCGTTCAAACGCGTATTTTGTATCGTTTTTCTCTATATTTGGGTACTTCCGATACATGTTTTTAAAGAGCTGAGAACGAACTTCAAAATGGAAGCGGAGATATTCTGGTATGTTTAGTTTTTGAGGCCATCACATCAGGCACCCAACGTTCACATTGTTGTTAACAAGCAACGAGAATCTGTGAACCCGTTTCTGTTGCTTCGCAGGAAGTCCTAAAGGCACCAGAGCTTTTCTCTTAACATTAGACACAGCCTGCCTGCTGCCGATCCCTGACTTAGACTGCATCTAGATCTATTTCTTACAGTTTGGTTGCACCTTTATTTTCCTCCCATTTCATGGGTTGCAAATCAAAAAACAAAAAAGCCATAGTCAGCCTAACAGAACCTGCTAAAAAGCTGTCCAGTTGCATCACTATCCTATATTAGTATACTCTCCGCAAGATTTGGATCTCTACTTCGTTTCAGCTTTTCTGCTACCAAGTTGCAATACTTCCTGGATAGCATTGTCCACCTTTTCAGACTTTTCATCATCATTTCCATTGCCAAAGAAATCTGTATGATGTGTTCTCCTGTGCAGGAATATTTGTATCAGTGGATTTTGTTTTTCATTTTGTCGGAGGGTGGTGTAATGGTCCATCCTTAAAGATTGCCCAATGGCTCTGAGAACTAACATCTTCTCATTTCCGGACTATGGACTGGTACAAACTTCAAGCAACTCGCCTTGTTGCAAAAACTCACCATAGAGCATACTGATGCTTGCATGGGGCACCATCTCTTCCAATGTCACATGTGCAGGTTCTTAAAAGCCATGTCCGCTGCAATACACAGAATGATAAAGATACAACAAAATTACTGCGTTTTGACTTGTGAATTACGTTAAAGAGCAAGAAGGATCGTGCAACAAGCACCAAGATATAAATTATGTTAATGTATCTGGAAATCAAAGAGCGCGTTCCACATCATGATATTTATAACTATAAGACAGGGCTCTCACTTTAATAGAATTTCATAACTCTGACACGATCAGAAATGCTAAATTATCTCTACTTTCAAAAGACAGTGCCCACAAGAAACTACACATGTAATTCTGTATCTTCTGCAGACTAAATCATAAATGTTTGCATTAGTTCGCAGCTATGTGGATATGAAGTGCTGCTCCCCTGGTGTAGCAGATTATGTATGTAGAGACATGTTGTAACAATATATAAAATAAATAGACATTGGCCAGGTAACATTACAATACAAGTTCATTGTCTGGAATGCAAACAGGCGGGGCATCGAAGAGGAGAGGGGAAATGTGGGCAGTTCCCCGAGAAAACGGCAAGTGACATAGAGGACAGCCCAACTAGTGAGAAGGAGGAGGAGAAGGTAGAGAGGAGGAGAGAAATGGAGACAGAGGAGGGAAGTGAGTTAGGTGACAGAGAACAACAACAAAAGGACAAGAGGAAGAAAAATAAAAGAAAAAAAAGACAAATCAGCAGCCGCAGCAATCACCACCTCGGCAGCAGCAGCAGCACATGCAGCTCCAGCGGCAGCAGCAGCATACGCAGCTCCAGCAGCAGATGCAGCTGCAACAGCAGACGCAGCAGTAGCAGCAGTCTTGCCAGCAGCCAAAACAACTAGAGCAGCGGCATAGCCCGAGAAAAATGGGCGATATGATAAACGAAGACGCAGGACAGATCAACAGAGGCAGGACGGAAAAAAAAGACCAAAGTCAAATGACAAGATTTCTGCACAGAGCAAGGTCCCTCAGTATGAAACGACCTATTGTTAGTCTTTCCCCAGGTCCCGAGGAAGATCAACCCAGACAGAGACCAAGAATCGGAAGTGAGGAGGGGAAAGAAAAGATCTAGAGAAAGTAAAGCCACCCTTATATCACACCGAAGGAAAAAACAAAAACCCTCATGAATATACTTAAAATAGCCACATTTAATGTGCATGGCTTAAAGCTCATAAAGAAAAGAAAAGCTGTCTTTTAAAAGATGAACGTATTGATATTGAAAGACACATACCTTAAAAATAATGAGATAGAAGAAGTAAGGAAACAGTGGGGAGGAATCACAGTGAAGGCACAAACAGGAGCAATGCACATTATTTAATAAAAATTTACAATCTGAAAATGTCTAAAGCACAAGTTAATGATGAAACAATTTATATCATAAACATTTACGCTCCGTGCATAGAAAAAGAGAAGAAACAGTTCTTACTAAAATTAATTACTGTGATAAAGAATAATGTGGAAGGAAATATTACAGACAATGTTATATTAATGGGCGATTTTAACATGGTAATTAACAACGATTTAGATATTATTTCAGGACTCAAACACACAACAACAACTGTGGAAAACTTCAACGACTGCATGACGGACTTAGGACTAACCGACCTCTGGAGATTGCAACATCCACATGAAAAGATACACACATGGAGCAGAGGGGACCCCGTGATAGCCCGTAGGCTGGATTACGTGGATTACTTAACTTAGCAAGCGACTGTCAAATAAAAAGTTTAGGCTACAGTGATCACAGAGCTGTCATTTTCACCATGTCATTTGCTCCTTTCAAGAATGGAAGTGGGCATTATAAAATGAATACATTTCTCCTTACCGACAGTAAATATGTGGAACTGATGAAAAACAAGATATCCGAAACTTTGGAAGAACAAAAAGAACTAGATCCGCACCTGAGATGGGAAATGTTGAAAGTTGAAGTGAAAGAATTAACCAGAGAATATAGCCGATTTAGAAAAAGCAATAACAAAAATAGATATACCATAATATGTGACCAACTTAATAACTTAGAATCCCGCTTAGCGTCAGATCCACAGAACAGGAAATTGAGGCAAGAAATGTCCAAGGTCAAGGCAGAGATGGAAATACACCAGATGGAGGTGGCACGAGGAGCACAGATCAAATATACGCTGGATAGAAGAAGGTGAGAAATGTACGAGGTTCTTTCTTTCTCTGGAAAAAAGCAGAGGTAAAACCTCAACTATATATCAGTTGAAAAGCACAACGGGTGCAGAAATCAGGGGAAAAGATGATATTTTACATAGCATTCGAAAGTTTTATGAGACATTATATAAGGAGGACAAGAAAGCAGAGGAAGTGGTGGTCTGCGCAGAAGAATTTATGACAGAATTACAGATACCCCAAATAAATGAAAACCAAAGGGAAGAATGTAACTGAAGCAGAACTATTAAACGCTCTTAAGTCGATGAAGAACGGGTCTGCGCCAGGACTGGATGGAATACCTTTCGAATTTTACAAAGTATTCTGGAATCAAATTAAAAGTCTCCACTTTTGGAAGGTTTTAATCTCAGTCTTGAAAAAGGAATCTTACCTTGGTCGTTACGTACTGGACTGATAACTCTTTTACACAAAGGTAAAGAATTAAGCAAAGATAACCTATCTAATTGGCGCCGGATCTCCTTAACTAACACCGATTATAAAATTTTAACGAAAGCTTTAGCTATAAGATTAAGACAAATCCTAGATGAGATTATCGGGCATCAACAGGCAGGATTTATGAAAGGAAGAAACGCATCCAGCATAATTAGGGAAATCGACGATGTTATTAATTTGGAAAGACAAAGAAAATCACAGCGTATCGTTTTTAGTATCGATTACGAAAAAGCATTCGATACCATAAATGTACAGTTCATTCTAAGAGCTTTGTCAAAGTATGGATTTGGCACCAACTTTATCAAATGGATTCAGGTTTTACTGACCAATAGAATAGCATGTGTCAAGAATGCAGGATACATCTCGTCAGTCTTCCATATGGAAAGAGGAGTAAGACAAGGATGTCCGCTATCGCCATTAATTTTCATTTTGGCAGTAGAAATTTTTGCGTCGAAAATAAAACAAGATGAAAATATCAAGATGCCCATAGTATCAAAATAAAGCAATATGCGGATGACACTACAATGTTTCTAAGGGACTGGATTGACTATAGAGAAGTATTATCTAAGATTAAAGAATTCTCAATCTTCTCTGGATTGAAACTAAACAAGTCAAAATCCAAAATTCTGATCCCCGGTACTGGTGAAAGAGAAGATATGAATCAGTGTGGAATAGTAGGTAACGGTAATCTAAAAATTTTAAGCATGTATTTTAATGCCAAAAAGTCAGCGAACGAAATAGAGGAAAACTGGTTACCAAGAATTCATAAAGTTCATGAACTTTTTGGAAAATTGTCACAACGAGATCTTTCAATAACTGGGAAAATTCATATTGTTAAATCATTCGGAATTAGCCAATTGGTTCATATCATGCAAAGCATAACCCTCCCAGTAACAGCTCTTCAAAAACTTACACAAATATTTTACAGGTTTCTTTGGAAAAAACGTTATACAAATAAAAGAGCATTTGAAAAGGTCAAACGTAAGGTGTTATGCAATAAGTATAGCAATGGAGGATTAAATATGATTTGCATCACCAATATGCAGAATTCGATGATACTGAATTGGGCAAAAAAGCTACTATCTACAGAACATCAAGAATGGAAAGAGATTCCGTTACACTTTCTGCAACCCCTTGGCGGGAAATATGCCTTTGAAGGATCAGTGTCGTTGAAGCTGTTCACCGGAATAGACCTAATTGATAGCTCCTTCTGGCGTAGAGTGTTGTCGACGTGGATATCTCTTCAGGTAAATAAAAGGGAAGAAAACCAAAGTTGGAACGAACCCCTGTCTAACAATAAAAGTTTCACGTTCAAAAGCAAACATCTATTTTTCCCGAAATGCATCTCGAAAGGCATTTTAAGAGTTAAAGACATGTTCAGGGGAAATAACTTAATGAGCCTTGAAGCATTTCAGGAGTTATATGGAACCAACCCAAGATACTACCTAGACTATAATATTATTACAAATGCTCTAAGGAGTCGAGGACTTAAACATGTTGGAGTAAACATAAATGATCAACAGCTGAAAGTAATAAAATTTAGAGGATCCGAGATAGAACACATTTCAAGAAAAACATTTTATGCATAGGGAAGAAGATTTCCACACTAAAAACATCTGGCAAAACAAATATGGAATACAAGTGACAGAACAAAATTGGGAAATCTGCCATAATAGTACAAAGTAAACAAACTTAGGGCTTTGCAGTGGAAAATCCTGCATAATATTTATCCAACAAATATTCTATTAAATAAACTGGGCATCAAAGACGCAAAAAACTGTGAAGAATCTGGAACCACCGACTTCTTAGAACATTTCTTTTTTACCTGCACAAATGTACAAAGAATGTGGCAGGACATAGAGAGCAGAGTAAATATACGTTATAATACACATATATCTCTGGGACTAACAGAGAAAAACAATCACTGTCATAAGGAATTGCTATCATTTATTAATATGATAGTATTAATAGGCAAGCTGTCTATTTCCAAATTCAAGTATGGTAAAAAATCAAAACTTATTGACATATTCAACAGAGAAATCTCACTGAGAAAAATAGATTTACCTTAGAAATCTTTAGATATCCCACCCCAATAGGATTATCCCTATATATAAAGCAGCAATCACAGCAAACACATGTAGTGAGAAATCAGTACTGACATTGGTGAAAACTGGCAGTTATGTATATAAATATATCTAGTTTTCTTGGCCTATATATTAGGTTATGTCTGAAATAGATATAGATAGAGTAGATTGTTCATTGGACGCTATTTGGGAAAAAGATCACGTGTCTCGTTAGCAACTAACAACTGCACCCTATCTCTGTCTTGATGTAGTATTTTAACACTACCAATAACACATCTTCCTACAGAAACTATATATAATTACCAAAGTCATGAAAGCCAAAGCATTTGGGTTTGTTATTCAGTATTTAAAATTTGGCAACGGAGGATCATTGGGAGGAAAGCTCGAGGTAAGAGGGTCTAGCCCCGCCCTCCCTGTCGCGAGGTGACGCCACTCCAAGAACCGGGTGGCTTCGTCACGCGGCGGGCCTGAGAGCGGACATCTCGGGGATCCGCGCCTGGAATATCACAGACACATTTTGGAAAGACATTATAATTACGAAATTAAAAGACTAAACGATAAAGAAACGCATCCTTAGGATAGGTCTTTTTATTAACAAAGCCACCCTAGTACGAGACAACATGCAAAATATCCTGGCCTCATTGGTGGCGACTAGACTCCCATCTGGAGTGGGCATGTGGGTTGCTCGCCTTGGGACTCCGTAAGGGAGCCAAGGAGGATAAGCTTAACTCTAACACAAGGAAAGCAAAGCGTAAGGAAAAACCAGATAACCAACTAATCATCTTCTCCCAGCTTACATCAGGTTACACTATAGGCTATTATTTATATCATATTGTATTGTAAGGCTTCGCACAAATCAACAATGAAGCGTCTAGAATAGGAACGAGCATGGGACAAAAAAAAATAAATATATATATTCATGGAATTTTCTCCCCTAAACACTGAATATAGTTGCATGTGACTTGGGTAAAATTCCAAGAGAACTAAAATCAGTCTAATTTTTTTAATGTAAATTTAAATTTATGTACATGTCCTCCATTATCATACTGCACAAGAAATAATCCCGACAAAAAGACAGCTGAGCTCCCTAAAAAGTAAAAGTAAATTACTTATGTAGTTGCCTTTGAATTTCTTTGATGGTCCTTTTGCAAATTATGAATCCCATGCAGAAGAACACTTATTTTGCCAGGCGTCGCAGCAGATGTTTAGAAAATAATCCAAAACCATAGTAGGTGTTCATGGTTGACAAGTCTTTGACGGCAGCATGCATTATGTTTGGATTTCTTCATAAAACACAAACCAGTCTTTACGAACTCATGTTCACACATGTGAGACAGTCAAACAACCCCTTGAAACTTCTTGGATGAAGTCTTTTACTTCGCTTGACAATAAACACTTCAGCAAGTGAACTGAATCGTACAACAAATACCGAGCTCGCTGATCATTCAAAGTCAGTTCTTCTTGTGAATAATTTGCAGTATTGCTGATTGATTTTACGATTGTCAGTCATGGACCCTAAAACAATCCCACCTGTCTTCTCAACAACAGCAGCAGCTTTCTTGACAACAGTGAATTGGTAGGCAGCTGTTAGGTTGTGAACAGGGGTAACAGGTACCATAACACTAGGTCCACCATGCAAACATTTCATCATGACACACAACATAGAGCTTGCCTTGGCGTCTGGGTCATTTTTTGACATGCCATTGAGAACACCCCCCTGAAAAGGACACTCTTTGGCGAATTTTCACTTCATCGACTAACAAAAAACAATGTTTCTGCTGAGCATTCTTTGCTTTCTGAAATGTTTTCTCCAGTACTTGGTCAACATCTGTAGAAGAGATCATAGACTGCAGTCTACTTGGGAGAAAAAGAAAGACACGCAGTTGATGGTAATTACAGTGAGGGAAAGATTCAATTGCAAAGCAGTAACCTGCCACCGAGAATGTCTTGTCATATATGAGTTGAAGCTGTCTTGTAAGAAATTTGAGTTTCTTGCCTTTAGCAGCTTCAAGCGACTCTTAGGCTTGAACTTGTTGAAGAGTCGTTGTCACTTTTTTAACAACACCATCCACAGGAAGGTCATAGTTAATCGCTGAGTGCACAGCCTCAAAGAATTGTGTGTAGGACTTAAGATTTTACCCAAAGGCAGGTTAATCCCATTCATGAAAGCAGAAAGAGTAAGAGGTGAATACAAAGTAGATTTGTTGTGAACAATTATTGACAAGAAACTCTCTCTGTAATCTTTCACCATGAAAATGCACACAAATTTGTCTTCTGGACGAGATATGAGAAGATTTTCATACTTTTTTAACAACTCTTAGTCAGGAGAAAACTAAGAAAACGAACTGATTCTGTCTTTCTTGATGAAATAGTTCAGCTGTTGATCCTCAGCTGGTTTTGGTGTTGGCAAACAAGAAGAAGGAACATTAAAAATACTTGGTCCGAGTATGTCCACATAGGTTTATCCGCTGGCCAATGTCTCTCACATATAAACAATTTTGTTGGGTCGACAACGAAATCCTCACGTGGGGGGAGAACGTTCAACCATTTCTGTTTTCTTGTTCGTCTTTAGGTAGTTTAAACACACGGCATTTGTTAGATTCGTTGTAGTTGCCTTTGCAGTTCACAACACCACACCCACAACTTGCAAAAAATATCCACCAGTATCACATTGTTTCACGTCTGTTTCAATGTTTCAGTGCAAGCTTTCTGCACTAGATCTAGTCCTAAAAATAAAAGTTTTGGCGTGTTGGATATTCAGTAAGTAAATTAATGCCAACAAATCGTATGGAAAATGGGTATACTTACTTAATTGACATAAACTTCATCGCATCTTATTAGTCTAGATCACTACGCTAAAGCGCACTATTACGTTTTGTCTAAAAAGAGACTATTCATCAGAAACTGGGTCAATGCAATGGCCTTTCCTAGCGGTGTCAGAAGATGAAAATACAGTAGTCCTTGAAATATATACAAATCCATTACCAGTGAGTCTTACTAATACAGATCATAAAATTTTCTCTAAATGGTTAGCACTGAAATTTCAAAAGGTTATAGAGAAACTTATAAATAATAATCAAGTGGGTTTTATCAGATCGATCTCTTGTGCCTGTGATGTGACAAAAATTGTGAACTGAATTAATGAATCATTTGCAGACTTTTGTTTAATTAATTTAATTGCTAGTAACCGTTCTTTTTTTTTTTCTGCCACAGCCCTTCTTTTTAGCTGTAGTGTAATATATGCATATGAAAGAAGCAGTCATCTTATGCAAAGTAATCACATACTGTATGATATGAATAAATTGAAAGCGGAGAGTCTGAAGTCTGTTTTAGCCAATTATCTTGGCTTTATTCAACATTCAACTGTAGTAGGATCAGAAGCATGATCCAGTTATAATCTTTCTACCGAGCAATGGCGCTAGGAAGGACGAAATCGTTTATTGCAACGTCTGTGACGTCATCTCCGCACAGTGGTATTCATTAGTGGTGCGTTATTGTTCAACACAAGGAGATAGCAGATAGTTAGACAAACAGATAAAACAAACAGTACATGACGAGCGATTAAAGTAACACAAAGCACATAAACATAGCAACATCACGACATTCTTCCCCCCTCAGGTAATCGGGGACATCATTAAACAGAAGTAGTTTATATAATCTAACTATTACCATTCATAACGTGCTACAAATTACCACGACTGTTACATATTGTGGTCTCATCCGGGATCCAAATCACTGAATTGTTTATCAAGTTGAAGACTTAGACTTTATAGTGAAAAGGGTGCGTGGATCCGATTTCCTCTCCGTTCCCGCTTGTCCTCAGCTTGACCTTTAGTCCCAGTTCCCGAATCACCGGAAGCGACTCAGTATTTCATCATCGCAGACTGAGTGCGTCAGTTTCCTTTTCGTGTCCCTTCACTTCCAGTTGCTGAACCGATTCCGAAGGTTTTATCTCGCAATTAAAATTTCTTCCAGTTTCCTTCCAGCAATTTTACACACGATCTGCCTTCAGTTACAATGGATTCCGTTTCACAAAAAGAAGCTCCTATTGCAGGGGTTCAAAAAGACAACCTCAGTATGACAAAAGTGATGACAATTATTCAAATCGAGTCCACATCACATGACAATGGCAAGAAATCGGACAAGAAATTGGAACTGATAGTAAGTTCATCGACTGTATTTTCACTATTGAAATGTACCTTCTCTCTTTTATTATATTATATATAAAAACGGTTTTATTATATTATCTCTCAAAGGGACGGCGTCGTCGGCGACAAAAGCATAAGGTAGTTCTGTCTGTGGTCCGGGGAGAAAGTCATTTGTAGGAATTGCTAGTTTGCCGGCCAAAAGGTTTTTGCCAATAGCTGAACGATTGAACAGTCCGCCCGCATTGTTTCCTTCGTAAGAACCAACGCCTACTACCACAAATCTACCATTTGCTAGGAGGACAGTAGGAACAGTAGTTGAAATATTTGGAGCCAGAGCAGTGAGGTTTCTTTATGCGAATATGCTTCCCATCGATCGCTCCGAGACACAAAGGGAAGTCAAATCTTTCATTAAATTCTGACTCGATTTGAAGCCATTTTCTTTCATCTGGTGTTGGCATCACCAAGGGTTGTAAGGACATTCCAAATAGCAATGGATGTTTCTGTCGTAATTGATCTTATTGTTGGTACGCCTGCTCTAAAATGGAATGATGCTGATTAATGCTTTGAAATACTGTATGAAATTCTCTTTCAAATATACCTGTGTCCAATTTGGAGACGGAGTGGCACCTCTGTGCGAACCGAAGAGTCGCGGGTTGGGGTCCTGGTGGGGACAATTCCCTTATACCCTTGGAAAAGGTATTTAATCTCCATTTTCTCACCGAACCCAAGTGTAAAAATGATACCCGGCTATAGAGAGTAAATGATATTGTAAGACTGTCGGTGTTTGGGCGCCTGTACGCTGTAAAATGGCAGCTTCCCAGGGAAAATGTTGAGGAATGATTTATGGGTCTGCCGGGGTAATAATGATTGTAAAGAGCAGGCAACGTGGATATGCGCTCCGTAAATGCAGTCTATTATTATTATCATTATTTTTCTCTCTCTCTCTTTTATACCTACCCCCCCTCCCCCCAAAACCCCCTATGCTCACAGGAAAGAAAAAATGGATTCGAGATTATTTTCAAAAAACACATCGACAGCTGACGCTGGAGAAATCAGGAAGCGGGGCAGGGAAGCAGAAGATTAATGGTATCTTAACGATTACCTCATATCGGTGACAGGTGCACAACCTCAAACTTATCTCACACCGTTCTTGGGTTCCAGGACAGAAGCTACACTCCATCCCCTGTGCCAACGCCAAGCACGAGTGCGGATATGGAGAACCCAGCCCCCTCCACAAGACCACCCAGAAAAAGGAGATTTCCGCAGGAACGGTTCGGTGCCAATACCATAGACGAGAAAATGCTGGCAACCATTTTCTCTACTGGGGAAAAACTAACGGATAAAGAAAAGCCAGACGAGGACGAGCTTTTCTGCTAAAGCCTGGTATCCAAGATAAAAAGCTTGGATCCAAGAAGCGGTCCTCACAAGCCTCTGGTAGCGAACAGACCCAAGAAACATACCAGACCTGTCAATACATGCCATGTGCTGTGAACATTTATTTTGATATCATTAAAAATTCCTGAAACCTGTGCAATGTGTTCTGTTTCGTGCACTTGATGTACCTAATTAGCTATCTACCTACCTACATACCCGTCTTGTCTGTCTGTCACCGTAGCGTGATAACCAGTCTCTCTCTAGCAGGTAATGGTTTTCGAAAATTTGTTGTTCTTTTCTCAATGTGGGGTCCGATGAGGCGAAGCAGATTTTAAAAAGTTTCAGGCCGCATTCGAATATATGAAATACATTTTTCTTCATCCCTTAAAACTTCATCCAGAAGATGATGATATTCATCGAATGCCTCTCTTCGTTGAAATATACTGTGAGTAGAGTAACGTCTTCTTTTCACTCAAAACAAAAACAGTAGTTGTTCTGAGATTAAAAGACTGGTATGTCCCGTCAGTTCTTACCTCCAGCTGGAGAAAACCGTAGATTTTCTTAAAATAACAAATCTGCAGATTGGTCAACGAAAGAAGAAGAAGAAGAAGTTTATCATGTACATTGTAGAAGGATCATCGACGATATTTGCCAGGAAGCGGACACCATGAAAGCACACTGGGAAGAACGGGAAGACCTCATGAAGGGATTCTATAAGACCTTGGGCGCGCGGGGAAGTACAGGGTACTCCCGGACAAACTGGGAGAGCATGTACTGAGCCCACGATTCAATCTCCGATGTACCTCGGCGTAAAGAAGCTCAAAGACAGAATGATGAGGAACTTCTAATGGCCCGGAATTGAAGGTGACGTCGCAAGATAAACTGCCACTCATGCGCTTTCTGCCAGTGAACAGTGGAAAAGGGAGCGACATTAGGGTTCAGCTCCAAGTAGGCATCAAATTTATCTGAATTAAGGTAGGCGATATTCTGGAAAATGTCTGGATTTATTTTTTTCATCTCCAACTCCTGGATGATATTGAACTATTGTACTTAAAGCATTAGAAATGTAACAGTAGTAGATGTTCAAAATAAATCTTATGTAGAATTACTTCACAGTTTACACGGGGGTGGTCATGAAAATTAGCTCTCTTGAAAATTATGCGCCACATATCTAACGACCTGAAAAACTAGTATCAGGCACATGAGAGTAACTATTCCAGATGGTTGTCCTCAGACTGCAAGTGTTCTCTGAGTATAAAAAAAGGATTCCAACTGAAACACTTTGATTGCTGAGAAACCTAATCAATTGGCTGCCCATAGAGAGCTCTTCGTTCACTCCAGGTAAAACTCCATTAGTAAAAACATAGTTAACGGATTTCTACATCTAGTACCGTACCAATTGGAAATAAAGCTAGTGGTTCTGGTAGAACCACCAGATTCTACGAGCGGATGTTTACGAGAGGATGAAAGTTCCAGAAACTCATTCACAATTATTTCCAAATTGACTTTAAGATATAAAAAAAAAACTTTATTTTCACAGGACCAAAGCATGAGTTAAGCAAATGGCAGAATCTAGGGAGTATTCTAGCGTCTCTCATCGAAAAAGAAAATTCGTTATGGATATTTTCACACACAAAAAAAATGGAAAGATTTTCTTCGGATTCAGTTCAAGAAGTACCACGCTCTTCTTTATTTTTGGTTATCGGAAATGTAACAGACGAACCTTTAGATCTTATTAAAAGGATGAATCTGCAGAGATTCACACTACGAGATCATCATTCGAATTCCTCCAAGAGACCACATATTTCTTCTTGCCATGCTTACTTTCAAAGATGCCAACATCGAATTTAAAAAGAAACCATCGTTGTCTATTCGATCATTCGGAGAGTTTCATACATAAACGAAGATGTTGATCCACAATACTTGAAAAATGAATTCTTAAATTGAATATACAAATATAATTTGAATAAGTAACCAACGATGTCTAAACAATACCCAGATTTAGCAAACTATCATCGTTTGAAGCAAGCAAACGCCTTTCAAACAGAATCACTTCTCGAGAAACGAAAACGAGAAACACTAATAAAGAAAAATTTAAAAAATCAGGCGCGGTTTGGCTCGCACTGCCGAGTACTTGGTATAATAATGGGGTTAGGTGGGACGTCTATTGGATTATTAGCCACAGGAATTGTTCTTCCAGCTGCTGCCAACAGCTGGCATGGGAATATTAACAGGATTTGGTAAGAGCTAATAATTTCACCCGCCAGACCTCGGTTCGAAAAGAAGAGTTACAGTCAACTTAGAACGTTGGGTGAAATAATATTATTATGTTAAGACCACAGCAGACGGAAATCTATCCAATGAAGAATTTCAACTCATTGAAGATGAAAGGGAACATTGGATCAAAAACCACAATGAAATAACTTCTTCCGAAATTGAGGAATTTTGAAGCTGACTTTCGAGCTCGACTGGCAGAAATTAAAGAAACAAAATTCTAAGCGAATATTAAATTAAAAGCAAATGTTAAACAAATGCTAAGCATATTCATCATCTCTTATATGATTTTCGTTGCCACTTTCTTCGGGATTTTCTTGGGTATCTCTAAGCTATCGGTCCGTCATCATTCGAGGGCACTGATGTTCAAATTGAAAATATTTTGCCATTAATGCAGCGGTTATCGGTGCCAGAAACGTGCCATAGCGATGATAGAGATCTAAGCGCATGTTCAAGAAACGGATCGGCTTCAAGGTCACGTACCAGCGCTGGTTGGCTTTCAGGTGGAATTGGTAAAATTATGCTTGCCGTTACCAAGTAAAGCTGTTAACCCGCACCCGGCGCGGGGCGGCAATAGTCGGTATTGATTTGCAAGCGCTCACGCCGCACGGGCGATAAAAGTCGGGAAGGTCAAGCTGACCGCGCCACGCGCAAGCCCTATTTTCAGGCGTCGGGTCACTGACCTTTTTGAGACGTAACCACCGTGTTATTTTTCACTGTATCTCTTCTAAATCAAACGCATTGTGACATGGACATGTTAACCAGTGAACCAATGGTCGGAATCACAAAGACTAAGGCTCTCCCCACACTTTCAAAAGATGTAACATCGAAATGCGAACTGTTGCTGAACAAATTTGCCATATTATCTCATTTTCTCACAAGTTGACCACCATCTGGAGTTGTCTGTATTTAAGAACCAATCAGAAACAAGCTCTGAAATAATCTTTGCCCCAAATGCCCACTTTGGTTTATTAGTATGAAACCATTTGGGTGGGGCTTGGGAGGGCGTGGCTAGTTATCATGCTTCGTTCTCACGAAAACTACAGCTGTCAGTTTGGAATCATAAGTCAGATCATTGGTTAGAGACTGACAGACTAAGGTTTTGCTGGTTAATTCATTATCCAGCGTGATAAGGCATAGCAGCGAATGTTTTCATACCGATCAATAAAAACCGAACCATGTGTTCATCGTCTAGCCGCCCGGGTCAATGACCCCAGATAAGATTCTCCGTGAGTAAGGTCACTGACGGGGCAGCGAGCTTTACGGGTAGCGCGCAGAGTATGGGTTAAGGTTAATGGTTTTTTTATAACGGGTTAGAGCTTTTCCACTTCATTCTCATTTAACGAATTAATTTGGTCCACAGTAAATTTCTGACACTTTAACAACGCTACCAAAGCACAATTTCAAAATTTGTCTTTGGTGGCCATAGCATCATTCAAATATCAATGTAGGGTCTAACTTTGGAGCGGCACCCCCAACCATTTTGGTAAGTTTACCAAGCTTTGGTTCAAGGAGCATAGAATTTACGTCATTAGTTGAAGTTGCCATTTTTCCAATGAAAAGGATCGTGTGGTGGGCTATTTTAGACGTTTACAGCACTTCGCAATTATCTACTGATAGGCTTTGCAACACCAGCTACAACACCAAGGCAAACATGTAAACACATGTCCATTCAATTCAGATTCATTAGGTTTCTAGTGTTTTATGTTTAGGTTTGCTAAGCAGTTTTTTTTTTTTTTTGGCAGCACGTCCTGCTTTTTTTGATGAATTGTTAAACCAAGCGAACCAAACAGGTCAGATCAGAACATTGGGAGAGGCTCGCTGAACTAGCACCTCAGGAATTTGTCAGAAATTTACTGTGGACCAAATTAATTCGTTAAATGAGAATGAAGTGGAAAAGCTCTAACCCGTTATAAAAAAACCATTAACCTTAACCCATACTCTGCGCGCTACCCGTAAAGCTCGCTGCCCCGTCAGTGACCTTACTCACGGAGAATCTTATCTGGGGTCATTGACCCGGGCGGCTAGACGATGAACACATGGTTCGGTTTTTATTGATCGGTATGAAAACATTCGCTGCTATGCCTTATCACGCTGGATAATGAATTAACCAGCAAAACCTTAGTCTGTCAGTCTCTAACCAATGATCTGACTTATGATTCCAAACTGACAGCTGTAGTTTTCGTGAGAACGAAGCATGATAACTAGCCACGCCCTCCCAAGCCCCACCCAAATGGTTTCATACTAATAAACCAAAGTGGGCATTTGGGGCAAAGATTATTTCAGAGCTTGTTTCTGATTGGTTCTTAAATACAGACAACTCCAGATGGTGGTCAACTTGTGAGAAAATGAGATAATATGGCAAATTTGTTCAGCAACAGTTCGCATTTCGATGTTACATCTTTTGAAAGTGTGGGGAGAGCCTTAGTCTTTGTGATTCCGACCATTGGTTCACTGGTTAACATGTCCATGTCACAATGCGTTTGATTTAGAAGAGATACAGTGAAAAATAACACGGTGGTTACGTCTCAAAAAGGTCAGTGACCCGACGCCTGAAAATAGGGCTTGCGCGTGGCGCGGTCAGCTTGACCTTCCCGACTTTTATCGCCCGTGCGGCGTGAGCGCTTGCAAATCAATACCGACTATTGCCGCCCCGCGCCGGGTGCGGGTTAACAGCTTTACTTGGTAACGGCAAGCATAATTTTACCAATTCCACCTGAAAGCCAACCAGCGCTGGTACGTGACCTTGAAGCCGATCCGTTTCTTGAACATGCGCTTAGATCTCTATCATCGCTATGGCACGTTTCTGGCACCGATAACCGCTGCATTAATGGCAAAATATTTTCAATTTGAACATCAGTGCCCTCGAATGATGACGGACCGATAGCTTAGAGATACCCAAGAAAATCCCGAAGAAAGTGGCAACGAAAATCATATAAGAGATGATGAATATGCTTAGCATTTGTTTAACATTTGCTTTTAATTTAATATTCGCTTAGAATTTTGTTTCTTTAATTTCTGCCAGTCGAGCTCGAAAGTCAGCTTCAAAATTCCTCAATTTCGGAAGAAGTTATTTCATTGTGGTTTTTGATCCAATGTTCCCTTTCATCTTCAATGAGTTGAAATTCTTCATTGGATAGATTTCCGTCTGCTGTGGTCTTAACATAATAATATTATTTCACCCAACGTTCTAAGTTGACTGTAACTCTTCTTTTCGAACCGAGGTCTGGCGGGTGAAATTATTAGCTCTTACCAAATCCTGTTAATATTCCCATGCCAGCTGTTGGCAGCAGCTGGAAGAACAATTCCTGTGGCTAATAATCCAATAGACGTCCCACCTAACCCCATTATTATACCAAGTACTCGGCAGTGCGAGCCAAACCGCGCCTGATTTTTTAAATTTTTCTTTATTAGTGTTTCTCGTTTTCGTTTCTCGAGAAGTGATTCTGTTTGAAAGGCGTTTGCTTGCTTCAAACGATGATAGTTTGCTAAATCTGGGTATTGTTTAGACATCGTTGGTTACTTATTCAAATTATATTTGTATATTCAATTTAAGAATTCATTTTTCAAGTATTGTGGATCAACATCTTCGTTTATGTATGAAACTCTCCGAATGATCGAATAGACAACGATGGTTTCTTTTTAAATTCGATGTTGGCATCTTTGAAAGTAAGCATGGCAAGAAGAAATATGTGGTCTCTTGGAGGAATTCGAATGATGATCTCGTAGTGTGAATCTCTGCAGATTCATCCTTTTAATAAGATCTAAAGGTTCGTCTGTTACATTTCCGATAACCAAAAATAAAGAAGAGCGTGGTACTTCTTGAACTGAATCCGAAGAAAATCTTTCCATTTTTTTTGTGTGTGAAAATATCCATAACGAATTTTCTTTTTCGATGAGAGACGCTAGAATACTCCCTAGATTCTGCCATTTGCTTAACTCATGCTTTGGTCCTGTGAAAATAAAGTTTTTTTTTTATATCTTAAAGTCAATTTGGAAATAATTGTGAATGAGTTTCTGGAACTTTCATCCTCTCGTAAACATCCGCTCGTAGAATCTGGTGGTTCTACCAGAACCACTAGCTTTATTTCCAATTGGTACGGTACTAGATGTAGAAATCCGTTAACTATGTTTTTACTAATGGAGTTTTACCTGGAGTGAACGAAGAGCTCTCTATGGACAGCCAATTGATTAGGTTTCTCAGCAATCAAAGTGTTTCAGTTGGAATCCTTTTTTTAGAGTACCCAAGGGTCTTAATTTTTGTCTCAGAGAACACTTGCAGTCTGAGGACATCAGTCGTTTGACTGCATACATTATAACAACCATCTGGAATAGTTACTCTCATGTGCCTGATACTAGTTTTTCAGGTCGTTAGATATGTGGCGCATAATTTTCAAGAGAGCTAATTTTCATGACCACCCCCGTGTAAACTGGGAAGTAATTCTACATAAGATTTATTTTGAACATCTACTACTGTTACATTTCTAATGCTTTAAGTACAATAGTTCAATATCATCCAGGAGTTGGAGATGAAAAAAATAAATCCAGACATTTTCCAGAATATCGCCTACCTTAATTCAGATAAATTTGATGCCTGCTTGGAGCTGAACCCTAATGTCGCTCCCTTTTCCACTGTTCACTGGCAGAAAGCGCATGAGTGGCAGTTTATCTTGCGACGTCACCTTCAATTCCGGGCCATTAGAAGTTGCTCATCATTCTGTCTTTGAGCTTCTTTACGCCGAGGTACATCGAAGATTGAATCGTGGGCTCAGTACATGCTCTCCCAGTTTGTCCGGGAGTACCCTGTACTTCCCCGCGCGCCCAAGGTCTTATAGAATCCCTTCATGAGGTCTTCATGTTCTTCTTGGAGTGGGATGAGTTCCTCCCTATTCACTCCCGCGTGCCGTTCTTCCCGTTCTTCCCAGTGTGCTTTCATGGTGTCCGCTTCCTGGCAAATATCGTCGATGATCCTTCTACAATGTACATGATAAACTTCTTTTTCTTCTTCTTTCGTTGACCAATCTGCAGATTTGTTATTTTAAGAAAATCTACGGTTTTCTCCAGCTGGAGACGGGACATACCAGTCTTTTAATCTCAGAACAACTACTGTTTTTGTTTTGAGTGAAAAGAAGACGCCATACAAGACGTTACTCTACTCACAGTATATTTCAACGAAGAGAGGCATTCGATGAATATCATCATCTTCTGGATGAAGTTTTAAGGGATGAAGAAAAATGTATTTCATATATTCGAATGCGGCCTGAAACTTTTTAAAATCTGCTTCGCCTCATCGGACCCCACATTGAGAAAAGAACAACAAATTTTCGAAAACCATTACCTGCTAGAGAGAGACTGGTTATCACGCTACGGTAAGTATCGACAGACAGACAAGACGGGTATGTAGGTAGGTACATCAAGTGCACGAAACAGAACACATTGCACAGGTTTCAGGAATTTTTAATGATATCAAAATAAATGTTCACAGCACATGGCATGTATTGACAGGTCTGGTAAGCCATGACCATAGTATGTTTCTTGGGTCTGTTCGCTACCAGAGGCTTGTGAGGACCGCTTCTTGGATCCAAGCTTTTTATCTTGGATACCAGGCTTTAGCAGAAAAGCTCGTCCTCGTCTGGCTTTTCTTTATCCGTTAGTTTTTCCCCAGTAGAGAAAATGGTTGCCAGCATTTTCTCGTCTATGGTATTGGCACCGAACCGTTCCTGCGGAAATCTCCTTTTTCTGGGTGGTCTTGTGGAGGGGGCTGGGTTCTCCATATCCGCACTCGTGCTTGGCGTTGGCACAGGGGATGGAGTGTAGCTTCTGTCCTGGAACCCAAGAACGGTGTGAGATAAGTTTGAGGTTGTGCACCTGTCACCGATATGAGGTAATCGTTAAGATACCATTAATCTTCTGCTTCCCTGCCCCGCTTCCTGATTTCTCCAGCGTCAGCTGTCGATGTGTTTTTTGAAAATAATCTCGAATCCATTTTTTCTTTCCTGTGAGCATAGGGGGTTTTGGGGGGAGGGGGGGTAGGTATAAAAGAGAGAGAGAGAAAAATAATGATAATAATAATAGACTGCATTTACGGAGCGCATATCCACGTTGCCTGCTCTTTACAATCATTATTACCCCGGCAGACCCATAAATCATTCCTCAACATTTTCCCTGGGAAGCTGCCATTTTACAGCGTACAGGCGCCCAAACACCGACAGTCTTACAATATCATTTACTCTCTATAGCCGGGTATCATTTTTACACTTGGGTTCGGTGAGAAAATGGAGATTAAATACCTTTTCCAAGGGTATAAGGGAATTGTCCCCACCAGGACCCCAACCCGCGACTCTTCGGTTCGCACAGAGGTGCCACTCCGTCTCCAAATTGGACACAGGTATATTTGAAAGAGAATTTCATACAGTATTTCAAAGCATTAATCAGCATCATTCCATTTTAGAGCAGGCGTACCAACAATAAGATCAATTACGACAGAAACATCCATTGCTATTTGGAATGTCCTTACAACCCTTGGTGATGCCAACACCAGATGAAAGAAAATGGCTTCAAATCGAGTCAGAATTTAATGAAAGATTTGACTTCCCTTTGTGTCTCGGAGCGATCGATGGGAAGCATATTCGCATAAAGAAACCTCACTGCTCTGGCTCCAAATATTTCAACTACTGTTCCTACTGTCCTCCTAGCAAATGGTAGATTTGTGGTAGTAGGCGTTGGTTCTTACGAAGGAAACAATGCGGGCGGACTGTTCAATCGTTCAGCTATTGGCAAAAACCTTTTGGCCGGCAAACTAGCAATTCCTACAAATGACTTTCTCCCCGGACCACAGACAGAACTACCTTATGCTTTTGTCGCCGACGACGCCGTCCCTTTGAGAGATAATATAATAAAACCGTTTTTATATATAATATAATAAAAGAGAGAAGGTACATTTCAATAGTGAAAATACAGTCGATGAACTTACTATCAGTTCCAATTTCTTGTCCGATTTCTTGCCATTGTCATGTGATGTGGACTCGATTTGAATAATTGTCATCACTTTTGTCATACTGAGGTTGTCTTTTTGAACCCCTGCAATAGGAGCTTCTTTTTGTGAAACGGAATCCATTGTAACTGAAGGCAGATCGTGTGTAAAATTGCTGGAAGGAAACTGGAAGAAATTTTAATTGCGAGATAAAACCTTCGGAATCGGTTCAGCAACTGGAAGTGAAGGGACACGAAAAGGAAACTGACGCACTCAGTCTGCGATGATGAAATACTGAGTCGCTTCCGGTGATTCGGGAACTGGGACTAAAGGTCAAGCTGAGGACAAGCGGGAACGGAGAGGAAATCGGATCCACGCACCCTTTTCACTATAAAGTCTAAGTCTTCAACTTGATAAACAATTCAGTGATTTGGATCCCGGATGAGACCACAATATGTAACAGTCGTGGTAATTTGTAGCACGTTATGAATGGTAATAGTTAGATTATATAAACTACTTCTGTTTAATGATGTCCCCGATTACCTGAGGGGGGAAGAATGTCGTGATGTTGCTATGTTTATGTGCTTTGTGTTACTTTAATCGCTCGTCATGTACTGTTTGTTTTATCTGTTTGTCTAACTATCTGCTATCTCCTTGTGTTGAACAATAACGCACCACTAATGAATACCACTGTGCGGAGATGACGTCACAGACGTTGCAATAAACGATTTCGTCCTTCCTAGCGCCATTGCTCGGTAGAAAGATTATAACTGGATCATGCTTCTGATCCTACTACAGTTGAATGTTGAATAAAGCCAAGATAATTGGCTAAAACAGACTTCAGACTCTCCGCTTTCAATTTATTCATATCATACAGTATGTGATTACTTTGCATAAGATGACTGCTTCTTTCATATGCATATATTACACTACAGCTAAAAAGAAGGGCTGTGGCAGAAAAAAAAAAAGAACGGTTACTAGCAATTAAATTAATTAAACAAAAGTCTGCAAATGATTCATTAATTCAGTTCACAATTTTTGTCACATCACAGGCACAAGAGATCGATCTGATAAAACCCACTTGATTATTATTTATAAGTTTCTCTATAACCTTTTGAAATTTCAGTGCTAACCATTTAGAGAAAATTTTATGATCTGTATTAGTAAGACTCACTGGTAATGGATTTGTATATATTTCAAGGACTACTGTATTTTCATCTTCTGACACCGCTAGGAAAGGCCATTGCATTGACCCAGTTTCTGATGAATAGTCTCTTTTTAGACAAAACGTAATAGTGCGCTTTAGCGTAGTGATCTAGACTAATAAGATGCGATGAAGTTTATGTCAATTAAGTAAGTATACCCATTTTCCATACGATTTGTTGGCATTAATTTACTTACTGAATATCCAACACGCCAAAACTTTTATTTTTAGGACTAGATCTAGTGCAGAAAGCTTGCACTGAAACATTGAAACAGACGTGAAACAATGTGATACTGGTGGATATTTTTTGCAAGTTGTGGGTGTGGTGTTGTGAACTGCAAAGGCAACTACAACGAATCTAACAAATGCCGTGTGTTTAAACTACCTAAAGACGAACAAGAAAACAGAAATGGTTGAACGTTCTCCCCCCACGTGAGGATTTCGTTGTCGACCCAACAAAATTGTTTATATGTGAGAGACATTGGCCAGCGGATAAACCTATGTGGACATACTCGGACCAAGTATTTTTAATGTTCCTTCTTCTTGTTTGCCAACACCAAAACCAGCTGAGGATCAACAGCTGAACTATTTCATCAAGAAAGACAGAATCAGTTCGTTTTCTTAGTTTTCTCCTGACTAAGAGTTGTTAAAAAAGTATGAAAATCTTCTCATATCTCGTCCAGAAGACAAATTTGTGTGCATTTTCATGGTGAAAGATTACAGAGAGAGTTTCTTGTCAATAATTGTTCACAACAAATCTACTTTGTATTCACCTCTTACTCTTTCTGCTTTCATGAATGGGATTAACCTGCCTTTGGGTAAAATCTTAAGTCCTACACACAATTCTTTGAGGCTGTGCACTCAGCGATTAACTATGACCTTCCTGTGGATGGTGTTGTTAAAAAAGTGACAACGACTCTTCAACAAGTTCAAGCCTAAGAGTCGCTTGAAGCTGCTAAAGGCAAGAAACTCAAATTTCTTACAAGACAGCTTCAACTCATATATGACAAGACATTCTCGGTGGCAGGTTACTGCTTTGCAATTGAATCTTTCCCTCACTGTAATTACCATCAACTGCGTGTCTTTCTTTTTCTCCCAAGTAGACTGCAGTCTATGATCTCTTCTACAGATGTTGACCAAGTACTGGAGAAAACATTTCAGAAAGCAAAGAATGCTCAGCAGAAACATTGTTTTTTGTTAGTCGATGAAGTGAAAATTCGCCAAAGAGTGTCCTTTTCAGGGGGGTGTTCTCAATGGCATGTCAAAAAATGACCCAGACGCCAAGGCAAGCTCTATGTTGTGTGTCATGATGAAATGTTTGCATGGTGGACCTAGTGTTATGGTACCTGTTACCCCTGTTCACAACCTAACAGCTGCCTACCAATTCACTGTTGTCAAGAAAGCTGCTGCTGTTGTTGAGAAGACAGGTGGGATTGTTTTAGGGTCCATGACTGACAATCGTAAAATCAATCAGCAATACTGCAAATTATTCACAAGAAGAACTGACTTTGAATGATCAGCGAGCTCGGTATTTGTTGTACGATTCAGTTCACTTGCTGAAGTGTTTATTGTCAAGCGAAGTAAAAGACTTCATCCAAGAAGTTTCAAGGGGTTGTTTGACTGTCTCACATGTGTGAACATGAGTTCGTAAAGACTGGTTTGTGTTTTATGAAGAAATCCAAACATAATGCATGCTGCCGTCAAAGACTTGTCAACCATGAACACCTACTATGGTTTTGGATTATTTTCTAAACATCTGCTGCGACGCCTGGCAAAATAAGTGTTCTTCTGCATGGGATTCATAATTTGCAAAAGGACCATCAAAGAAATTCAAAGGCAACTACATAAGTAATTTACTTTTACTTTTTAGGGAGCTCAGCTGTCTTTTTGTCGGGATTATTTCTTGTGCAGTATGATAATGGAGGACATGTACATAAATTTAAATTTACATTAAAAAAATTAGACTGATTTTAGTTCTCTTGGAATTTTACCCAAGTCACATGCAACTATATTCAGTGTTTAGGGGAGAAAATTCCATGAATATATATATTTATTTTTTTTTGTCCCATGCTCGTTCCTATTCTAGACGCTTCATTGTTGATTTGTGCGAAGCCTTACAATACAATATGATATAAATAATAGCCTATAGTGTAACCTGATGTAAGCTGGGAGAAGATGATTAGTTGGTTATCTGGTTTTTCCTTACGCTTTGCTTTCCTTGTGTTAGAGTTAAGCTTATCCTCCTTGGCTCCCTTACGGAGTCCCAAGGCGAGCAACCCACATGCCCACTCCAGATGGGAGTCTAGTCGCCACCAATGAGGCCAGGATATTTTGCATGTTGTCTCGTACTAGGGTGGCTTTGTTAATAAAAAGACCTATCCTAAGGATGCGTTTCTTTATCGTTTAGTCTTTTAATTTCGTAATTATAATGTCTTTCCAAAATGTGTCTGTGATATTCCAGGCGCGGATCCCCGAGATGTCCGCTCTCAGGCCCGCCGCGTGACGAAGCCACCCGGTTCTTGGAGTGGCGTCACCTCGCGACAGGGAGGGCGGGGCTAGACCCTCTTACCTCGAGCTTTCCTCCCAATGATCCTCCGTTGCCAAATTTTAAATACTGAATAACAAACCCAAATGCTTTGGCTTTCATGACTTTGGTAATTATATATAGTTTCTGTAGGAAGATGTGTTATTGGTAGTGTTAAAATACTACATCAAGACAGAGATAGGGTGCAGTTGTTAGTTGCTAACGAGACACGTGATCTTTTTCCCAAATAGCGTCCAATGAACAATCTACTCTATCTATATCTATTTCAGACATAACCTAATATATAGGCCAAGAAAACTAGATATATTTATATACATAACTGCCAGTTTTCACCAATGTCAGTACTGATTTCTCACTACATGTGTTTGCTGTGATTGCTGCTTTATATATAGGGATAATCCTATTGGGGTGGGATATCTAAAGATTTCTAAGGTAAATCTATTTTTCTCAGTGAGATTTCTCTGTTGAATATGTCAATAAGTTTTGATTTTTTACCATACTTGAATTTGGAAATAGACAGCTTGCCTATTAATACTATCATATTAATAAATGATAGCAATTCCTTATGACAGTGATTGTTTTTCTCTGTTAGTCCCAGAGATATATGTGTATTATAACGTATATTTACTCTGCTCTCTATGTCCTGCCACATTCTTTGTACATTTGTGCAGGTAAAAAAGAAATGTTCTAAGAAGTCGGTGGTTCCAGATTCTTCACAGTTTTTTGCGTCTTTGATGCCCAGTTTATTTAATAGAATATTTGTTGGATAAATATTATGCAGGATTTTCCACTGCAAAGCCCTAAGTTTGTTTACTTTGTACTATTATGGCAGATTTCCCAATTTTGTTCTGTCACTTGTATTCCATATTTGTTTTGCCAGATGTTTTTAGTGTGGAAATCTTCTTCCCTATGCATAAAATGTTTTTCTTGAAATGTGTTCTATCTCGGATCCTCTAAATTTTATTACTTTCAGCTGTTGATCATTTATGTTTACTCCAACATGTTTAAGTCCTCGACTCCTTAGAGCATTTGTAATAATATTATAGTCTAGGTAGTATCTTGGGTTGGTTCCATATAACTCCTGAAATGCTTCAAGGCTCATTAAGTTATTTCCCCTGAACATGTCTTTAACTCTTAAAATGCCTTTCGAGATGCATTTCGGGAAAAATAGATGTTTGCTTTTGAACGTGAAACTTTTATTGTTAGACAGGGGTTCGTTCCAACTTTGGTTTTCTTCCCTTTTATTTACCTGAAGAGATATCCACGTCGACAACACTCTACGCCAGAAGGAGCTATCAATTAGGTCTATTCCGGTGAACAGCTTCAACGACACTGATCCTTCAAAGGCATATTTCCCGCCAAGGGGTTGCAGAAAGTGTAACGGAATCTCTTTCCATTCTTGATGTTCTGTAGATAGTAGCTTTTTTGCCCAATTCAGTATCATCGAATTCTGCATATTGGTGATGCAAATCATATTTAATCCTCCATTGCTATACTTATTGCATAACACCTTACGTTTGACCTTTTCAAATGCTCTTTTATTTGTATAACGTTTTTTCCAAAGAAACCTGTAAAATATTTGTGTAAGTTTTTGAAGAGCTGTTACTGGGAGGGTTATGCTTTGCATGATATGAACCAATTGGCTAATTCCGAATGATTTAACAATATGAATTTTCCCAGTTATTGAAAGATCTCGTTGTGACAATTTTCCAAAAAGTTCATGAACTTTATGAATTCTTGGTAACCAGTTTTCCTCTATTTCGTTCGCTGACTTTTTGGCATTAAAATACATGCTTAAAATTTTTAGATTACCGTTACCTACTATTCCACACTGATTCATATCTTCTCTTTCACCAGTACCGGGGATCAGAATTTTGGATTTTGACTTGTTTAGTTTCAATCCAGAGAAGATTGAGAATTCTTTAATCTTAGATAATACTTCTCTATAGTCAATCCAGTCCCTTAGAAACATTGTAGTGTCATCCGCATATTGCTTTATTTTGATACTATGGGCATCTTGATATTTTCATCTTGTTTTATTTTCGACGCAAAAATTTCTACTGCCAAAATGAAAATTAATGGCGATAGCGGACATCCTTGTCTTACTCCTCTTTCCATATGGAAGACTGACGAGATGTATCCTGCATTCTTGACACATGCTATTCTATTGGTCAGTAAAACCTGAATCCATTTGATAAAGTTGGTGCCAAATCCATACTTTGACAAAGCTCTTAGAATGAACTGTACATTTATGGTATCGAATGCTTTTTCGTAATCGATACTAAAAACGATACGCTGTGATTTTCTTTGTCTTTCCAAATTAATAACATCGTCGATTTCCCTAATTATGCTGGATGCGTTTCTTCCTTTCATAAATCCTGCCTGTTGATGCCCGATAATCTCATCTAGGATTTGTCTTAATCTTATAGCTAAAGCTTTCGTTAAAATTTTATAATCGGTGTTAGTTAAGGAGATCCGGCGCCAATTAGATAGGTTATCTTTGCTTAATTCTTTACCTTTGTGTAAAAGAGTTATCAGTCCAGTACGTAACGACCAAGGTAAGATTCCTTTTTCAAGACTGAGATTAAAACCTTCCAAAAGTGGAGACTTTTAATTTGATTCCAGAATACTTTGTAAAATTCGAAAGGTATTCCATCCAGTCCTGGCGCAGACCCGTTCTTCATCGACTTAAGAGCGTTTAATAGTTCTGCTTCAGTTACATTCTTCCCTTTGGTTTTCATTTATTTGGGGTATCTGTAATTCTGTCATAAATTCTTCTGCGCAGACCACCACTTCCTCTGCTTTCTTGTCCTCCTTATATAATGTCTCATAAAACTTTCGAATGCTATGTAAAATATCATCTTTTCCCCTGATTTCTGCACCCGTTGTGCTTTTCAACTGATATATAGTTGAGGTTTTACCTCTGCTTTTTTCCAGAGAAAGAAAGAACCTCGTACATTTCTCACCTTCTTCTATCCAGCGTATATTTGATCTGTGCTCCTCGTGCCACCTCCATCTGGTGTATTTCCATCTCTGCCTTGACCTTGGACATTTCTTGCCTCAATTTCCTGTTCTGTGGATCTGACGCTAAGCGGGATTCTAAGTTATTAAGTTGGTCACATATTATGGTATATCTATTTTTGTTATTGCTTTTTCTAAATCGGCTATATTCTCTGGTTAATTCTTTCACTTCAACTTTCAACATTTCCCATCTCAGGTGCGGATCTAGTTCTTTTTGTTCTTCCAAAGTTTCGGATATCTTGTTTTTCATCAGTTCCACATATTTACTGTCGGTAAGGAGAAATGTATTCATTTTATAATGCCCACTTCCATTCTTGAAAGGAGCAAATGACATGGTGAAAATGACAGCTCTGTGATCACTGTAGCCTAAACTTTTTATTTGACAGTCGCTTGCTAAGTTAAGTAATCCACGTAATCCAGCCTACGGGCTATCACGGGGTCCCCTCTGCTCCATGTGTGTATCTTTTCATGTGGATGTTGCAATCTCCAGAGGTCGGTTAGTCCTAAGTCCGTCATGCAGTCGTTGAAGTTTTCCACAGTTGTTGTTGTGTGTTTGAGTCCTGAAATAATATCTACATCGTTGTTAATTACCATGTTAAAATCGCCCATTAATATAACATTGTCTGTAATATTTCCTTCCACATTATTCTTTATCACAGTAATTAATTTTAGTAAGAACTGTTTCTTCTCTTTTTCTATGCACGGAGCGTAAATGTTTATGATATAAATTGTTTCATCATTAACTTGTGCTTTAGACATTTTCAGATTGTAAATTTTTATTAAATAATGTGCATTGCTCCTGTTTGTGCCTTCACTGTGATTCCTCCCCACTGTTTCCTTACTTCTTCTATCTCATTATTTTTAAGGTATGTGTCTTTCAATATCAATACGTTCATCTTTTAAAAGACAGCTTTTCTTTTCTTTATGAGCTTTAAGCCATGCACATTAAATGTGGCTATTTTAAGTATATTCATGAGGGTTTTTGTTTTTTCCTTCGGTGTGATATAAGGGTGGCTTTACTTTCTCTAGATCTTTTCTTTCCCCTCCTCACTTCCGATTCTTGGTCTCTGTCTGGGTTGATCTTCCTCGGGACCTGGGGAAAGACTAACAATAGGTCGTTTCATACTGAGGGACCTTGCTCTGTGCAGAAATCTTGTCATTTGACTTTGGTCTTTTTTTTCCGTCCTGCCTCTGTTGATCTGTCCTGCGTCTTCGTTTATCATATCGCCCATTTTTCTCGGGCTATGCCGCTGCTCTAGTTGTTTTGGCTGATGGCAAGACTGCTGCTACTGCTGCGTCTGCTGTTGCAGCTGCATCTGCTGCTGGAGCTGCGTATGCTGCTGCTGCCGCTGGAGCTGCATGTGCTGCTGCTGCTGCCGAGGTGGTGATTGCTGCGGCTGCTGATTTGTCTTTTTTTTCTTTTATTTTTCCTTCCTCTTGTCCTTTTGTTGTTGTTCTCTGTCACCTAACTCACTTCCCTCCTCTGTCTCCATTTCTCTCCTCCTCTCTACCTTCTCCTCCTCCTTCTCACTAGTTGGGCTGTCCTCTATGTCACTTGCCGTTTTCTCGGGGAACTGCCCACATTTCCCCTCTCCTCTTCGATGCCCCGCCTGTTTGCATTCCAGACAATGAACTTGTATTGTAATGTTACCTGGCCAATGTCTATTTATTTTATATATTGTTACAACATGTCTCTACATACATAATCTGCTACACCAGGGGAGCAGCACTTCATATCCACATAGCTGCGAACTAATGCAAACATTTATGATTTAGTCTGCAGAAGATACAGAATTACATGTGTAGTTTCTTGTGGGCACTGTCTTTTGAAAGTAGAGATAATTTAGCATTTCTGATCGTGTCAGAGTTATGAAATTCTATTAAAGTGAGAGCCCTGTCTTATAGTTATAAATATCATGATGTGGAACGCGCTCTTTGATTTCCAGATACATTAACATAATTTATATCTTGGTGCTTGTTGCACGATCCTTCTTGCTCTTTAACGTAATTCACAAGTCAAAACGCAGTAATTTTGTTGTATCTTTATCATTCTGTGTATTGCAGCGGACATGGCTTTTAAGAACCTGCACATGTGACATTGGAAGAGATGGTGCCCCATGCAAGCATCAGTATGCTCTATGGTGAGTTTTTGCAACAAGGCGAGTTGCTTGAAGTTTGTACCAGTCCATAGTCCGGAAATGAGAAGATGTTAGTTCTCAGAGCCATTGGGCAATCTTTAAGGATGGACCATTACACCACCCTCCGACAAAATGAAAAACAAAATCCACTGATACAAATATTCCTGCACAGGAGAACACATCATACAGATTTCTTTGGCAATGGAAATGATGATGAAAAGTCTGAAAAGGTGGACAATGCTATCCAGGAAGTATTGCAACTTGGTAGCAGAAAAGCTGAAACGAAGTAGAGATCCAAATCTTGCGGAGAGTATACTAATATAGGATAGTGATGCAACTGGACAGCTTTTTAGCAGGTTCTGTTAGGCTGACTATGGCTTTTTTGTTTTTTGATTTGCAACCCATGAAATGGGAGGAAAATAAAGGTGCAACCAAACTGTAAGAAATAGATCTAGATGCAGTCTAAGTCAGGGATCGGCAGCAGGCAGGCTGTGTCTAATGTTAAGAGAAAAGCTCTGGTGCCTTTAGGACTTCCTGCGAAGCAACAGAAACGGGTTCACAGATTCTCGTTGCTTGTTAACAACAATGTGAACGTTGGGTGCCTGATGTGATGGCCTCAAAAACTAAACATACCAGAATATCTCCGCTTCCATTTTGAAGTTCGTTCTCAGCTCTTTAAAAACATGTATCGGAAGTACCCAAATATAGAGAAAAACGATACAAAATACGCGTTTGAACGAGGTCACCCGAGCGCGGTCACAAAACTCTACGGGGCAGCGAGGCCCCGCTCAGCGCCGGGCCGGTCACGTTCGTTTAACTGCCTCAGTAGGAGTATAGTAAAAAATAAAACGCTGAAAAATATGGAAATGCATCTATTTGCATTGCATTGTTGAAATTTGGTCTAAGAATACCTTTTTACGTTCACATGTTCTATTAAGCATTTTCCCATGTTTGCTTGCTGGTTAATAAAAAAACTGTGTGTGGGAAAAACAGCGAATAATCTCCCCATAATGCTACCTGGGCAATATCCCCGTATATTCTCTTTTCATTTGTTCTCTTTGTTCAATTGTTACCCTCCTTTCAATAATGAAGGAATTTTCTGTCTTCTCTTTTTAGTGGTGTGAAAATTTGTCTTTGCCCCCATGGATTTCAGTTTTACTGAATGGTGTTTCCTATTGTTGTACTGTCAATCCCAGTAATGGCATACATGTCAATACTGTGCGTTTTGCCTGCTGCTGATTAATGCCTCAATTGGTCAAATTAAAATAGGTATTCAAAGTTTGTTAATTTTTTAAAAGTGTTTGAGCATGTGATGACATTGTATTTTGGCCTACATGTAATTTCAAATGAAAGAAACTTTCTGGTGGGTGCTAACAAGACAAAAGTTCTTTGTGAAATTAAAAATTTTTTGTACGTGTAAACGTTTAAGGGAAATGTAATTTTTATGTTTTAAAGTTTTGTGAAGTTCAAAATACAGTGAAATTTTTTTGCATTGTCCAGTGTGCTTTGGGAAAAAGTCTATTTTATGTATCATGTAATTGTATTTTTAACCATTAGTCTTTTCTGTCAAGATTTTTGTACAATGTTTTATGAGATTATGTACATTTATTTTATGTCATGGTACCTTTACTTTTTAGGGAGCTCAGCTGTCTTTTTGTCGGGATTATTTCTTGTGCAGTATGATAATGGAGGACATGTACATAAATTTAAATTTACATTAAAAAAATTAGACTGATTTTAGTTCTCTTGGAATTTTACCCAAGTCACATGCAACTATATTCAGTCTTTAGGGGAGAAAATTCCATGAATATATATTACATTTGGACCATTACAAGAACAAGAACTGTCCCCATATTTCTGTACAGAGCACGAAAATGTGCCAAATTGCAGTAGGTTGGAATTTGCAGACTGCAGATTCCTGGGCAGCATATAACAGAATAATAATTCAGTTAAATGTGATGAAATTGAAATCCTGTAGCAAAGAATTACACCAATACATGTAATACATTTTACACAAATTTTTGTTTTTGCCACATTTTGTCTTCGCTTCAAATCAAGCCTTGCTATGACATACTTTGGTTAATAAAGTGCATGTCGGACCGGATTTTCTATTATTTCTTTGTTCTATTCTTTATTAGACTCGGATTTGGAGTATTATTATGTTTTTTTTTTGTTTTTAAACAAATATTTTCAGCATGTGCAAGATGACTTTTTCTGGTTTTCAATTTGTTGGACGATATATATAATGTGGCTGTTACATACATGGGGACAAGCTGCTCGCCTCTCATGCCAAGGGGTTCAGAACCCGGGCAGTACCGGCATGTTGGAAATTCGGATTTTTCTCATATTTTCGAAGTCCTTGATCCTTTTGCGGGGTAGGACCGAATACCTAGACTTCTCGGATAAGGACGAAAAAATTCGGAGGGCCTGTGTGCACCCGGCACACGTTAAAGATACCTAATTGGCAGTTGGAACCAAGACCCACTATTACCAAGACGGTGCAATCGATCGTCAAATACAAAGGCGAAGAGTTCCGCGGCGTGCGTTGTCTGCTAGACTGACCCAGCGCGTATGGTGTGCCCAGTCATGTACAAATATTTAATGGTGCCATGAAGTAAACATTGATATTTTCTTTATGTCCCATTGGATGAGATGAGGTTAATAGACTACCAAGACTACCAAGAACTGTACAATAGTTTCTGCATCTATTCAAAGAATTAATTTAATGATTAAAGCAAATAAATGAGTATAAACTGCAAACTTTGAATGACTTTGAATGCATACTTCCTACATACATAAAACCAAAACGAAACTGTACCGGTAAATCTTCTAATCTTATGAAAAAGGGTAGGAATAACCAGGGTAGCAGAACAAGAGGAATGAAGTAGGAAAAGAGACCAGATGGGCCATTATTTAAATGATTAAAGCAAAGGAGAAGAAATACACATTTTCTAATTTTATGAAAAATTTGCACAGAAAAAGGGTAGGAAAAGTGACCAGATGTGTCCAAAGAATCAACAAAATCCAAACACCGTATTCGGATAATAATGAATGTTGAAAAGGTGTTACTTATGTTGCAGCTTGTTCAGTTTTCCAACTTTCTTTCCTGAAATTTTCTGTTTTGTTTCTGATTGAACTTCTATTGCTTGAAGATTAATAAGGAAAAAGGAAAGACAGAAAGAAACAGACAATAACAACAAAACACTTCCTTTAAAAGAAATTCAGGATGATCAAGTGGAACAGTTCATTCACACAATTATTGATTGTACGTATGGGATTCCTTAGCTTTGAGAAAGTTTACCAGTATTTGATCGATGACGCTTCACGGCTTCCTCAAATAAACAAAAAGACGATGCCCTTATACCGAAGAATAACAATTTTTACGCCCCTCCCTCTTCACAAACACAAACTACGCCCCTCCCTCTTCACAAACACAAACACACAGCTGATGATCTCCATAGCACACATGTATGAAGAATGCAAAGGTGTATGTCTGAAGTCCAATTTACTATAATAGACATAAACTTCAAGTCGGCAAACAGCCTTGCAAAGTTTTAATTTTGACTCTTCACTAAGGAGCACTGGTCTCCTCGATGAATGGTACGACGAACCCTGTGCCTGTGTTTACGATTGTTTGCGCCAGACTATTTTTAGAAACTCCTGGCTCGGCGGACGGAAGTGCTTGAATTGCACGGTCTTGGTATAGTGGGTCTTTATTGGAAGTCGTAAAGAGCAGGCCAAACAGGCCTCTTCCCCGGGCAAAATTGAAATTAATAGATTTGTTATTTGTTATTCATTATAATTCATTATTAAATATATATTATTATAAATAAATATTCAAATATGATTGAGCTACGAGTTGTGAACTGCGCCTAACAGGCTGTGTTAAATTTGCTCTGAGATAGAGAGAGGTACAGAGAGAGAGTGAGTGAGACTGGGAGAGAGAAAGAAGTAGTGCTCCATTCTGCTCTGTGGTTGCTTCTGTAAAGCGCATAGATCATTTTAAATGGATATGCGCTATAAAAAAAATGCAGGGCGTTAACGCGCAAACACAGTGCAGCACGTCTTGTAAACAAACAAGGGAAAAACGACTCAACGGAAATGAGCGGCAAGGATGAATCATGTTGAGAAAGAAATTACATGGTGCCGAAACCCGGGACAGCGACTTTAGATCTAAGAAGTTGTCAAGAGTTGTGGAGGGTTGACAGTTGAGAGAGGTCAGCCATCGATAGATCTAGAGAACTAGCTGGAGCGGTTAGAACCCTTAGACGTTGAGCAGAATACTTATCACGCAGTGATTGACAGTGACACACGCTTCAGTTTTGGAAGAGCCTGGCGGAAAGAGAAGCGCAGCCAAAAGTTGGCTCACAAGAGTAACCAATATACTGCAGCAGACGTTGCAAAAAGAAACATTATCACAAAGAGCAGGCCATCTGTTAGAACAGATAGAAGATTTTGATAAAAGAAGGAAAAATCTAGATGAGGCTCAGGCCATAGTTGAGAATAAAATAGACAGGTTAGAGATGTTGTAGCAGAATTCAGAGATGAGAAGAGAAAAGTTTTAGTAGAGGCTAAAGAAAGATTGAAAATTATGACAAGGGAAAATCAGAACACAGAGGCCACTTCAGAAGCTGCCACCTTGAGGGATTCTGCAGCTTGAAGGCTTACAAAGCTAGAGCTACCAAGATTTGGGGTGACTACACCGAATGGCAGAAATTTTGGGACAAATTTCGGGCTGTGATTGATGAAACAGACGTCCCAGTTGTTAACAAATTTACATACTCATCAGGGCGAGGCAGCCTCTGCTGTTTCTGGCTTACCGCAGAGACCCACGCAGCACCAAAAGAGATTCTTCCGAAGAGGTTTGGCAGATCAGGGAGAATCATTCTTTGGCACATTCTGACACCTGCTGCACTAGCTACCGTCGAACATCAGGCTGGAATGGGGGAGAGTGGGAGAGGGGCACGAGGGTGAACTGGACTTCTTCTCCAATTTATGTATGACGAGATCCAGAGACGGGAGCGCTCGCTGACATTTGGCTCAGGGGCAGGAAGTGCCTAGGACTCCCATTGAAGGGCAGCCACAGTGGGAGGGGAGGAAGAAGACGGGAACTGCTGCAGCCTTGCTTTCGGGTGGGCATGAAACTAGCCAGTGTGCGTTTTGCTCTGCAACATAGATGTAGAGAACTGAAAAATCTAGATTTTGAGGGCAGAAAACAGAAAATTAGAGACTTGGGTTTGTGCTTTGTATGCAAGGGGAACCACCACAGTGTTTTGTGTTTGAAAAATATGAACAAGGATGGTGAGGGAGCTGTCGGATCTGGTGCTGATCCAACCCTTGTAGGAGTCTCCTACACAAGAACCAGTAACAAGACAACTGTCATGCAAGTCGTGACAAGTAGTATAGCAGGGGCTGAGGTCAACATCATGTTTGACAGCGGAGCAGATAGATCCTTTGTTACTTTAGACTGTGCTAAGAAATTTAATTTGAAACGGGTTGGGAAAGAGTCCTTGGCGTACTGTCGTTTTGGAGAGAATGGGTCGAGAAAGGGAGAGAAAGAGGTGTATGAGCTTGTGAAGTAAAAATCAGTCTGGTTGGTATGAAGACTATTTGCTCCACCTTGTTTAGGGCACCAGTGCCAGTGGACATTTTAAAAAACTTTAGTTCTATTCCTCTTGAAGAGGATTAGGAAAAGGTAGAGCTAGACATTATGATTGGTCTTAGTTTTTTTATCTTAGTTGTAGAATTTGGCGGCACAAAAACTTAGGAAGAATGAAGGGATAGGAAGAATGAAGGGATAAAAGGTATAAAAGGGATTGAAAGATACTCTAAAACGCATCTAAAATGCAATACGCAGATGACATGACTTTACTCTTAAAAGATAAACGGGAATTCTATAGAGAATTAACAATTGACAAATATTTAAGGGCTACACAACTTATCAAAAAGAAACCAGTGGAAATATGGGTGGGAAATTGGAAAACAAAAGTTCTTCCCAAACAATCTCCAATTCCTTTTTTCTATTCCTAAAACCTACCATTATGGAAAGCTATCGTTTATCAACCTTTATCTTATGTTACATTATCTTTCTGATTATTCTCTTGAACTCCACTACTCCATATCTAAATTGGGCAAAAAGAAAAGGTTGTATGTTGCAAAGCCCCGCGTGAGAAATAAAACCCAAACAATACAAAGAAAACTAAAGAGAAGACAGAAAATACACAAGTTTTCGGCTTTCACATTTTTCAAGTGAAAAAAAACGAACAATAAAATACTTCAACAGGAACGAAGTGAAACAATTTACTTAGCTGCGAGTTCTTGCTTCGTTAGCAGTTATATTTCAGATATACGTAACTATTTATTAACAATCATTGAGTCCTGCAGAAAATGAATACATTTGCAAACCGCATTTCAATCTGAGCCCTTAGAATACAAAACACAACAGGTTCCAGCACTCCCCTTACACATACACCCCCTAAAGCGTACACACAGACCCCTCTTATACACATACAACGCACGCATCTATATTGGGTTATAAACAGTTTGCACCGGTATCTCAAACCCGGATAATCATTAATCGCTTAATAAACGGCCTCTAGTAGTAGTTGATTTTCCATTTAGAGATTTGTATCTTTATATATTGTATACCCAAGTGAGAACAAGGTGGATCAAATTCATTGAGGAAAACATTTTTCATTTAAAGATTTTGAATTTTATATTTGTATACCCAAGCGATATTTTGGATGAAGACTATCACCATTGGATGAACTATCACCATTCCATGAAAAATTATATGAATAAATAAAGATAGTACGCGGAACAAATGTAAGATGAAAAAAAAAAACACACATTGAAGAATTGGAGATAAGATATGAGAATAAATTAGATCGAACCACGAATGATACATAATATAAATTATCCCGAAGAAGAAGGAGCACTATGTCGTGAAACTCAACTATTTTCTCCTTTTCATTACAGGCAATACTAATACAGCAATTATTTGCGACCATCCATGTTGAAAGACTACAGCTAAAATAAAAAGATTTATTTCCTAAAATGATTGGCTGCGTAAACGATGGACGAGAAACTGATAAATAAATTTGAGTAGATTAGATTTGTATAGGTGGATTTACTCTGAGATTTAGAACTAAATTAAATTAATTTTTTTATGGTCTTTTTTTTTTCCAAAGCTATAATCATGTCGTCGAATCCGATCTCTACCGCATATTTGGCATAGTTCTACATGGCTTTCAACCTCTCTCCACAAGATCTATATTGCATTGGAATTTCTGCATTTACGAATGTTCTAAATGAAAGTTGCAAACATTTTCGAATACACCTTTTCCCACAAATTTCCAACCCACCACTTGTTTGAGAAACCAAATTCATTATTTTGTATCTTCATATTTAGATTTATATATAATAGTTATATTTTGTTACAACAAATATCTCTAAATAAAAATGTTTTTTTTTACTGCTGGAAGCTGGGTGTCAGGTGGGATCACCCGAATCTCTTCACGAACAAATCCTTGGCGTAGGCCTATCTGATAAGTAGTAAATCACAGAACTGTCAGGCTTTCTATTCAATACACATTTATGGGATTCCGCGGCGATTTCCACCCTCGAAGTTCATCAGGTTGGTACAGATAAAGAATGTTAATGTCGGAATTAAGCTTTTCCTCGTAAAGTCCAACAGGACGATCAGGAACTATTGAAGATGGCGGTACTGTGAAGTAATATCTTAGATTTTTTTTAGCATTCTTGGGTTGGTTTTTTCCAATTAGCTCAGTTCATTCAAAGCTGCAATCACACCTGGTAATCGTTTCACCCATTCCGTAGATTTTTCGGCAGAAGGGAGTCCCGTCTCTTAGCACACTGATGTCCGAATAGTCTCTCGGCCAGGGTTCGGTTGAAACGTTTCACGATACCTTGGTCCCTACGAATGTTTACATGACCTCGTCTGATAGAACCTCCATGCTTTGTGAGCAGTTGAGGGATCACACTCATAAACTTCATGATCAATTAGGATCCCTTTTTTCACTTTGGCCACTAAAAAACCCATTGTCTCCTGAAGGCGATTCCATTCGCCCTACCTGTTAAAGTTACATTCCAGCCCCATTGGGGTAGCTTTACCATTTTACTATCAGAACAAAATGATGGAACTTATAGTTTTCATGAAATAATGCAATAATATTGACTTCAGTTGACGCAAGTATGATTTTCCTCGTCCGTCCGAGATAAAGAGGCGTCATTTTGGGCGTTTTTTGACCAAGCGTTGTCAGCGCTCTAATGCTTACACCCCTATCATATTTGGTATCAGCGGAAAGCTCCGTTTTCTTCCCCATGCGATGGACTTACGAACCATTAGGTAATATATTACAGCAATTCGCGGGGTTTCACCGCATCCCCCATTGTGTTGTCATTGGTTGAAACAAAAGGTTAGGTCACCGGTTGCGTCATCGACTCGATTTTCGTGCCTTTCCACCCAGGAAATTTCCACTGCGCGTGCGCTGTAGCTATCTTCCATCAACATCCGGCGGGACTTTCAGTTTCGTTTGCACATCGTCTGCTATGTTATTGGCATGAACATGCTGCCTACATCTCGACATGAATTCTTCAAATTCAACCTATGATGCAAGTTGTGATGGGAATGATATAGTGATAGTGATGGATAGTAATTCCATCAATTGGAATCACAATGCCATGGTTAGAGCCCACTAAATGACGTACAACAGCGGTGAAATCACACAATAAAAAGATACAACCTCCTGTCTCAACTGATGAAGAGGGGTGTAGGAGCAAAAGATTTGTCATTGATCCATCACATTATCAAGGTAAGTTGCAAATATTATTCATATAAGACCATTTTTTTCTAGAAATAGATCTAGATCTTGATCTATTAGTGTAAAGAAAAGATGGGGAAAAAAAAGAAACTTAGACACCATATTCAGTCCAGCCTGATAACTATTTGGAAATTTTTGCTTATTGTATGAGCTGCAAATCTTTCATGTAAACCATAAAGAATCCTTACTATTCTTGCATATTGTTTGTACTTAACTCTACTTCATGCACTTTATATGTTATATTTTCTGGCTTTTTGATATAGCTTTATGTATTCTATTATATGTATCATAGATCTAAATAATTATATTTTGTTTGATATTTTTCAGAGCCTGTTTTCCGCTTACTGACATTCTACCAGGCATTTCGGACTACTCAGAGGACTCTCATTTTCTGTTTACAAGACATTGCTTGTGAATTATTTCTAATTCAAATAAATAGGAAATTTCTGAGTATGTGTATGTTGTGTATATTTCATTAGATTATTTTATAAATTCATGGAGCACAAGGTAAGACTACTTTTGTTACAGTTTTCATATAAAACGCTGATTGAATGTTCTTATTTTTACAGGCCTTGAAAAATAAAAATACAGAAATCACTTAGATCTAGATCTAAGCACAATAGTATTTAGTTATTTTTTTTCACTTTCGACCTTCACTTTGACCCGGCCGAATTGCATTTTTGTTGCATGTATGCAACATCTATTCTGCGTGACATATGTGATAAATTTTTAATTTATTCAAAGACCTTCTCTTCTTCCTATGTCAAATATACTTAAAATATGGCAACAACTACTCACTGTCAGCAAATAAAGGTGGATTTTCAAATTTTCATAACTTTTCTCATTGTTGATGGATTTTGATGATTTGTTTGGCAAATGCAAGGAAAATGAATGATACAACATTCTCTCATGTATACTATGGGCCTAAAATGAGAAAATCTTTGAGTAATTAAAAGCTAAAATTATGCAAAAATTGACAATTTTTTTGGTGCAAAAAATGGTCAATTTTCAACCCACTAAATTTGAATGAAAATTTCATCACATTATCTCAAAACTTATATGAATGATTAGGGAATTCAAAGATCTTTTCAAAAATATATGGGTTTGTGGTGTTTGTGTGTAAAAAACTGAGCCATCTTCATTTTCCTGAGGTAACCTCATAATTTCCTATTTCAAGCTGACCAGTGGTCAGCTGACCAGTTTCTGTGGCACAGTTCCAGACAGGTGCCCCAGGAGACAATGGGTTAAAGGACCATGCTTGTAAATACGAGACAAAACATCAGCAACTTTCAACAGCTTTCAACAGCTTTAAACCGGCTGACAACATTGTGAGGTCATACTTACTGCGCTTGCCAACTTTGTCGTGAGGGAGAAAGAGTAGGTCGGCTTGAGGGACTTCATTTGGTACGACAACGTCAAAGCTCAGTCTACGAAGTTTTCGTGGAACCGGTAAATAGATCTGCCAAATGGCCTGCTTTTTCAACCAATCCTTGGCTACATTAGCTGCAGCTGCTAGTTTCTTGATAGTCTTGATTACCTTTCCAGTAACCCATAGCGCTGGATGTTTTGCCATAATATAAATTATTATATTCCAACATCAAAATCAGATTTTTATATTTTTTTTTAGCTAACATATAATGCCACAATTCTAATACAACAAAAGCGATTTCACGATTTTTGTTCCTTGATCGGCGAATAAAAGTCTGAGAGGTGTGGTTTAGATCCTAATGGGTTTAGTAATATGCCAGAGACCTTACCATACTCTCTAATTTCAATATCTTGAAAAGTTCCAGTCAAGTCGTTCGCAGTTTATTCGCAGTTAATGCCTGAACAGCCTGCAGCTCTTTAAACATAGGAATTAAACAATTGCTTCCATTACCTTTAACAACGCTACCAAAGCACAATTTCAAAATTTGTCTTTGGTGGCCATAGCATCATTCAAATATCAATGTAGGGTCTAACTTTGGAGCGGCACCCCCAACCATTTTGGTAAGTTTACCAAGCTTTGGTACAAGGAGCATAGAATTTACGTCATTAGTTGAAGTTGCCATTTTTCCAATGAAAAGGATCGTGTGGTGGGCTATTTTAGACGTTTACAGCACTTCGCAATTATCTACTGATAGGCTTTGCAACACCAGCTACAACACCAAGGCAAACATGTAAACACATGTCCATTCAATTCAGATTCATTAGGTTTCTAGTGTTTTATGTTTAGGTTTGCTAAGCAGTTTTTTTTTTTTTTTGGCAGCACGTCCTGCTTTTTTTGATGAATTGTTAAACCAAGCGAACCAAACAGGTCAGATCAGAACATTGGGAGAGGCTCGCTGAACTAGCACCTCAGGAAGCAATTGTTTAATTCCTATGTTTAAAGAGCTGCAGGCTGTTCAGGCATTAACTGCGAATAAACTGCGAACGACTTGACTGGAACTTTTCAAGATATTGAAATTAGAGAGTATGGTAAGGTCTCTGGCATATTACTAAACCCATTAGGATCTAAACCACACCTCTCAGACTTTTATTCGCCGATCAAGGAACAAAAATCGTGAAATCGCTTTTGTTGTATTAGAATTGTGGCATTATATGTTAGCTAAAAAAAAATATAAAAATCTGATTTTGATGTTGGAATATAATAATTTATATTATGGCAAAACATCCAGCGCTATGGGTTACTGGAAAGGTAATCAAGACTATCAAGAAACTAGCAGCTGCAGCTAATGTAGCCAAGGATTGGTTGAAAAAGCAGGCCATTTGGCAGATCTATTTACCGGTTCCACGAAAACTTCGTAGACTGAGCTTTGACGTTGTCGTACCAAATGAAGTCCCTCAAGCCGACCTACTCTTTCTCCCTCACGACAAAGTTGGCAAGCGCAGTAAGTATGACCTCACAATGTTGTCAGCCGGTTTAAAGCTGTTGAAAGCTGTTGAAAGTTGCTGATGTTTTGTCTCGTATTTACAAGCATGGTCCTTTAACCCATTGTCTCCTGGGGCACCTGTCTGGAACTGTGCCACAGAAACTGGTCAGCTGACCACTGGTCAGCTTGAAATAGGAAATTATGAGGTTACCTCAGGAAAATGAAGATGGCTCAGTTTTTTACACACAAACACCACAAACCCATATATTTTTGAAAAGATCTTTGAATTCCCTAATCATTCATATAAGTTTTGAGATAATGTGATGAAATTTTCATTCAAATTTAGTGGGTTGAAAATTGACCATTTTTTGCACCAAAAAAATTGTCAATTTTTGCATAATTTTAGCTTTTAATTACTCAAAGATTTTCTCATTTTAGGCCCATAGTATACATGAGAGAATGTTGTATCATTCATTTTCCTTGCATTTGCCAAACAAATCATCAAAATCCATCAACAATGAGAAAAGTTATGAAAATTTGAAAATCCACCTTTATTTGCTGACAGTGAGTAGTTGTTGCCATATTTTAAGTATATTTGACATAGGAAGAAGAGAAGGTCTTTGAATAAATTAAAGATTTATCACATATGTCACGCAGAATAGATGTTGCATACATGCAACAAAAATGCAATTCGGCCGGGTCAAAGTGAAGGTCGAAAGTGAAAAAAAATAACTAAATACTATTGTGCTTAGATCTAGATCTAAGTGATTTCTGTATTTTTATTTTTCAAGGCCTGTAAAAATAAGAACATTCAATCAGCGTTTTATATGAAAACTGTAACAAAAGTAGTCTTACCTTGTGCTCCATGAATTTATAAAATAATCTAATGAAATATACACAACATACACATACTCAGAAATTTCCTATTTATTTGAATTAGAAATAATTCACAAGCAATGTCTTGTAAACAGAAAATGAGAGTCCTCTGAGTAGTCCGAAATGCCTGGTAGAATGTCAGTAAGCGGAAAACAGGCTCTGAAAAATATCAAACAAAATATAATTATTTAGATCTATGATACATATAATAGAATACATAAAGCTATATCAAAAAGCCAGAAAATATAACATATAAAGTGCATGAAGTAGAGTTAAGTACAAACAATATGCAAGAATAGTAAGGATTCTTTATGGTTTACATGAAAGATTTGCAGCTCATACAATAAGCAAAAATTTCCAAATAGTTATCAGGCTGGACTGAATATGGTGTCTAAGTTTCTTTTTTTTCCCCATCTTTTCTTTACACTAATAGATCAAGATCTAGATCTATTTCTAGAAAAAAATGGTCTTATATGAATAATATTTGCAACTTACCTTGATAATGTGATGGATCAATGACAAATCTTTTGCTCCTACACCCCTCTTCATCAGTTGAGACAGGAGGTTGTATCTTTTTATTGTGTGATTTCACCGCTGTTGTACGTCATTTAGTGGGCTCTAACCATGGCATTGTGATTCCAATTGATGGAATTACTATCCATCACTATCACTATATCATTCCCATCACAACTTGCATCATAGGTTGAATTTGAAGAATTCATGTCGAGATGTAGGCAGCATGTTCATGCCAATAACATAGCAGACGATGTGCAAACGAAACTGAAAGTCCCGCCGGATGTTGATGGAAGATAGCTACAGCGCACGCGCAGTGGAAATTTCCTGGGTGGAAAGGCACGAAAATCGAGTCGATGACGCAACCGGTGACCTAACCTTTTGTTTCAACCAATGACAACACAATGGGGGATGCGGTGAAACCCCGCGAATTGCTGTAATATATTACCTAATGGTTCGTAAGTCCATCGCATGGGGAAGAAAACGGAGCTTTCCGCTGATACCAAATATGATAGGGGTGTAAGCATTAGAGCGCTGACAACGCTTGGTCAAAAAACGCCCAAAATGACGCCTCTTTATCTCGGACGGACGAGGAAAATCATACTTGCGTCAACTGAAGTCAATATTATTGCATTATTTCATGAAAACTATAAGTTCCATCATTTTGTTCTGATAGTAAAATGGTAAAGCTACCCCAATGGGGCTGGAATGTAACTTTAACAGGTAGGGCGAATGGAATCGCCTTCAGGAGACAATGGGTTTTTTAGTGGCCAAAGTGAAAAAAGGGATCCTAATTGATCATGAAGTTTATGAGTGTGATCCCTCAACTGCTCACAAAGCATGGAGGTTCTATCAGACGAGGTCATGTAAACATTCGTAGGGACCAAGGTATCGTGAAACGTTTCAACCGAACCCTGGCCGAGAGACTATTCGGACATCAGTGTGCTAAGAGACGGGACTCCCTTCTGCCGAAAAATCTACGGAATGGGTGAAACGATTACCAGGTGTGATTGCAGCTTTGAATGAACTGAGCTAATTGGAAAAAACCAACCCAAGAATGCTAAAAAAAATCTAAGATATTACTTCACAGTACCGCCATCTTCAATAGTTCCTGATCGTCCTGTTGGACTTTACGAGGAAAAGCTTAATTCCGACATTAACATTCTTTATCTGTACCAACCTGATGAACTTCGAGGGTGGAAATCGCCGCGGAATCCCATAAATGTGTATTGAATAGAAAGCCTGACAGTTCTGTGATTTACTACTTATCAGATAGGCCTACGCCAAGGATTTGTTCGTGAAGAGATTCGGGTGATCCCACCTGACACCCAGCTTCCAGCAGTAAAAAAAAACATTTTTATTTAGAGATATTTGTTGTAACAAAATATAACTATTATATATAAATCTAAATATGAAGATACAAAATAATGAATTTGGTTTCTCAAACAAGTGGTGGGTTGGAAATTTGTGGGAAAAGGTGTATTCGAAAATGTTTGCAACTTTCATTTAGAACATTCGTAAATGCAGAAATTCCAATGCAATATAGATCTTGTGGAGAGAGGTTGAAAGCCATGTAGAACTATGCCAAATATGCGGTAGAGATCGGATTCGACGACATGATTATAGCTTTGGAAAAAAAAAAGACCATAAAAAAATTAATTTAATTTAGTTCTAAATCTCAGAGTAAATCCACCTATACAAATCTAATCTACTCAAATTTATTTATCAGTTTCTCGTCCATCGTTTACGCAGCCAATCATTTTAGGAAATAAATCTTTTTATTTTAGCTGTAGTCTTTCAACATGGATGGTCGCAAATAATTGCTGTATTAGTATTGCCTGTAATGAAAAGGAGAAAATAGTTGAGTTTCACGACATAGTGCTCCTTCTTCTTCGGGATAATTTATATTATGTATCATTCGTGGTTCGATCTAATTTATTCTCATATCTTATCTCCAATTCTTCAATGTGTGTTTTTTTTTTTCATCTTACATTTGTTCCGCGTACTATCTTTATTTATTCATATAATTTTTCATGGAATGGTGATAGTTCATCCAATGGTGATAGTCTTCATCCAAAATATCGCTTGGGTATACAAATATAAAATTCAAAATCTTTAAATGAAAAATGTTTTCCTCAATGAATTTGATCCACCTTGTTCTCACTTGGGTATACAATATATAAAGATACAAATCTCTAAATGGAAAATCAACTACTACTAGAGGCCGTTTATTAAGCGATTAATGATTATCCGGGTTTGAGATACCGGTGCAAACTGTTTATAACCCAATATAGATGCGTGCGTTGTATGTGTATAAGAGGGGTCTGTGTGTACGCTTTAGGGGGTGTATGTGTAAGGGGAGTGCTGGAACCTGTTGTGTTTTGTATTCTAAGGGCTCAGATTGAAATGCGGTTTGCAAATGTATTCATTTTCTGCAGGACTCAATGATTGTTAATAAATAGTTACGTATATCTGAAATATAACTGCTAACGAAGCAAGAACTCGCAGCTAAGTAAATTGTTTCACTTCGTTCCTGTTGAAGTATTTTATTGTTCGTTTTTTTTCACTTGAAAAATGTGAAAGCCGAAAACTTGTGTATTTTCTGTCTTCTCTTTAGTTTTCTTTGTATTGTTTGGGTTTTATTTCTCACGCGGGGCTTTGCAACATACAACCTTTTCTTTTTGCCCAATTTAGATATGGAGTAGTGGAGTTCAAGAGAATAATCAGAAAGATAATGTAACATAAGATAAAGGTTGATAAACGATAGCTTTCCATAATGGTAGGTTTTAGGAATAGAAAAAAGGAATTGGAGATTGTTTGGGAAGAACTCTCCTGGCTTTCCGTCTTTTGTTTTCCAATTTCCCACCCATATTTCCACTGGTTTCTTTTTGATAAGTTGTGTAGCCCTTAAATATTTGTCAATTGTTAATTCTCTATAGAATTCCCGTTTATCTTTTAAGAGTAAAGTCATGTCATCTGCGTATTGCATTTTAGATGCGTTTTAGAGTATCTTTCAATCCCTTTTATACCTTTTATCCCTTCATTCTTCCTAAGTTTTTGTGCCGCCAAATTCTACAACTAAGATAAAAAAACTAAGACCAATCATAATGTCTAGCTCTACCTTTTCCTAATCCTCTTCAAGAGGAATAGAACTAAAGTTTTTTAAAATGTCCACTGGCACTGGTGCCCTAAACAAGGTGGAGCAAATAGTCTTCATACCAACCAGACTGATTTTTACTTCACAAGCTCATACACCTCTTTCTCTCCCTTTCTCGACCCATTCTCTCCAAAACGACAGTACGCCAAGGACTCTTTCCCAACCCGTTTCAAATTAAATTTCTTAGCACAGTCTAAAGTAACAAAGGATCTATCTGCTCCGCTGTCAAACATGATGTTGACCTCAGCCCCTGCTATACTACTTGTCACGACTTGCATGACAGTTGTCTTGTTACTGGTTCTTGTGTAGGAGACTCCTACAAGGGTTGGATCAGCACCAGATCCGACAGCTCCCTCACCATCCTTGTTCATATTTTTCAAACACAAAACACTGTGGTGGTTCCCCTTGCATACAAAGCACAAACCCAAGTCTCTAATTTTCTGTTTTCTGCCCTCAAAATCTAGATTTTTCAGTTCTCTACATCTATGTTGCAGAGCAAAACGCACACTGGCTAGTTTCATGCCCACCCGAAAGCAAGGCTGCAGCAGTTCCCGTCTTCTTCCTCCCCTCCCACTGTGGCTGCCCTTCAATGGGAGTCCTAGGCACTTCCTGCCCCTGAGCCAAATGTCAGCGAGCGCTCCCGTCTCTGGATCTCGTCATACATAAATTGGAGAAGAAGTCCAGTTCACCCTCGTGCCCCTCTCCCACTCTCCCCCATTCCAGCCTGATGTTCGACGGTAGCTAGTGCAGCAGGTGTCAGAATGTGCCAAAGAATGATTCTCCCTGATCTGCCAAACCTCTTCGGAAGAATCTCTTTTGGTGCTGCGTGGGTCTCTGCGGTAAGCCAGAAACAGCAGAGGCTGCCTCGCCCTGATGAGTATGTAAATTTGTTAACAACTGGGACGTCTGTTTCATCAATCACAGCCCGAAATTTGTCCCAAAATTTCTGCCATTCGGTGTAGTCACCCCAAATCTTGGTAGCTCTAGCTTTGTAAGCCTTCAAGCTGCAGAATCCCTCAAGGTGGCAGCTTCTGAAGTGGCCTCTGTGTTCTGATTTTCCCTTGTCATAATTTTCAATCTTTCTTTAGCCTCTACTAAAACTTTTCTCTTCTCATCTCTGAATTCTGCTACAACATCTCTAACCTGTCTATTTTATTCTCAACTATGGCCTGAGCCTCATCTAGATTTTTCCTTCTTTTATCAAAATCTTCTATCTGTTCTAACAGATGGCCTGCTCTTTGTGATAATGTTTCTTTTTGCAACGTCTGCTGCAGTATATTGGTTACTCTTGTGAGCCAACTTTTGGCTGCGCTTCTCTTTCCGCCAGGCTCTTCCAAAACTGAAGCGTGTGTCACTGTCAATCACTGCGTGATAAGTATTCTGCTCAACGTCTAAGGGTTCTAACCGCTCCAGCTAGTTCTCTAGATCTATCGATGGCTGACCTCTCTCAACTGTCAACCCTCCACAACTCTTGACAACTTCTTAGATCTAAAGTCGCTGTCCCGGGTTTCGGCACCATGTAATTTCTTTCTCAACATGATTCATCCTTGCCGCTCATTTCCGTTGAGTCGTTTTTCCCTTGTTTGTTTACAAGACGTGCTGCACTGTGTTTGCGCGTTAACGCCCTGCATTTTTTTTATAGCGCATATCCATTTAAAATGATCTATGCGCTTTACAGAAGCAACCACAGAGCAGAATGGAGCACTACTTCTTTCTCTCTCCCAGTCTCACTCACTCTCTCTCTGTACCTCTCTCTATCTCAGAGCAAATTTAACACAGCCTGTTAGGCGCAGTTCACAACTCGTAGCTCAATCATATTTGAATATTTATTTATAATAATATATATTTAATAATGAATTATAATGAATAACAAATAACAAATCTATTAATTTCAATTTTGCCCGGGGAAGAGGCCTGTTTGGCCTGCTCTTTACGACTTCCAATAAAGACCCACTATACCAAGACCGTGCAATTCAAGCACTTCCGTCCGCCGAGCCAGGAGTTTCTAAAAATAGTCTGGCGCAAACAATCGTAAACACAGGCACAGGGTTCGTCGTACCATTCATCGAGGAGACCAGTGCTCCTTAGTGAAGAGTCAAAATTAAAACTTTGCAAGGCTGTTTGCCGACTTGAAGTTTATGTCTATTATAGTAAATTGGACTTCAGACATACACCTTTGCATTCTTCATACATGTGTGCTATGGAGATCATCAGCTGTGTGTTTGTGTTTGTGAAGAGGGAGGGGCGTAGTTTGTGTTTGTGAAGAGGGAGGGGCGTAAAAATTGTTATTCTTCGGTATAAGGGCATCGTCTTTTTGTTTATTTGAGGAAGCCGTGAAGCGTCATCGATCAAATACTGGTAAACTTTCTCAAAGCTAAGGAATCCCATACGTACAATCAATAATTGTGTGAATGAACTGTTCCACTTGATCATCCTGAATTTCTTTTAAAGGAAGTGTTTTGTTGTTATTGTCTGTTTCTTTCTGTCTTTCCTTTTTCCTTATTAATCTTCAAGCAATAGAAGTTCAATCAGAAACAAAACAGAAAATTTCAGGAAAGAAAGTTGGAAAACTGAACAAGCTGCAACATAAGTAACACCTTTTCAACATTCATTATTATCCGAATACGGTGTTTGGATTTTGTTGATTCTTTGGACACATCTGGTCACTTTTCCTACCCTTTTTCTGTGCAAATTTTTCATAAAATTAGAAAATGTGTATTTCTTCTCCTTTGCTTTAATCATTTAAATAATGGCCCATCTGGTCTCTTTTCCTACTTCATTCCTCTTGTTCTGCTACCCTGGTTATTCCTACCCTTTTTCATAAGATTAGAAGATTTACCGGTACAGTTTCGTTTTGGTTTTATGTATGTAGGAAGTATGCATTCAAAGTCATTCAAAGTTTGCAGTTTATACTCATTTATTTGCTTTAATCATTAAATTAATTCTTTGAATAGATGCAGAAACTATTGTACAGTTCTTGGTAGTCTTGGTAGTCTATTAACCTCATCTCATCCAATGGGACATAAAGAAAATATCAATGTTTACTTCATGGCACCATTAAATATTTGTACATGACTGGGCACACCATACGCGCTGGGTCAGTCTAGCAGACAACGCACGCCGCGGAACTCTTCGCCTTTGTATTTGACGATCGATTGCACCGTCTTGGTAATAGTGGGTCTTGGTTCCAACTGCCAATTAGGTATCTTTAACGTGTGCCGGGTGCACACAGGCCCTCCGAATTTTTTCGTCCTTATCCGAGAAGTCTAGGTATTCGGTCCTACCCCGCAAAAGGATCAAGGACTTCGAAAATATGAGAAAAATCCGAATTTCCAACATGCCGGTACTGCCCGGGTTCTGAACCCCTTGGCATGAGAGGCGAGCAGCTTGTCCCCATGTATGTAACAGCCACATTATATATATCGTCCAACAAATTGAAAACCAGAAAAAGTCATCTTGCACATGCTGAAAATATTTGTTTAAAAACAAAAAAAAAACATAATAATACTCCAAATCCGAGTCTAATAAAGAATAGAACAAAGAAATAATAGAAAATCCGGTCCGACATGCACTTTATTAACCAAAGTATGTCATAGCAAGGCTTGATTTGAAGCGAAGACAAAATGTGGCAAAAACAAAAATTTGTGTAAAATGTATTACATGTATTGGTGTAATTCTTTGCTACAGGATTTCAATTTCATCACATTTAACTGAATTATTATTCTGTTATATGCTGCCCAGGAATCTGCAGTCTGCAAATTCCAACCTACTGCAATTTGGCACATTTTCGTGCTCTGTACAGAAATATGGGGACAGTTCTTGTTCTTGTAATGGTCCAAATGTAATATATATTCATGGAATTTTCTCCCCTAAAGACTGAATATAGTTGCATGTGACTTGGGTAAAATTCCAAGAGAACTAAAATCAGTCTAATTTTTTTAATGTAAATTTAAATTTATGTACATGTCCTCCATTATCATACTGCACAAGAAATAATCCCGACAAAAAGACAGCTGAGCTCCCTAAAAAGTAAAGGTACCATGACATAAAATAAATGTACATAATCTCATAAAACATTGTACAAAAATCTTGACAGAAAAGACTAATGGTTAAAAATACAATTACATGATACATAAAATAGACTTTTTCCCAAAGCACACTGGACAATGCAAAAAAATTTCACTGTATTTTGAACTTCACAAAACTTTAAAACATAAAAATTACATTTCCCTTAAACGTTTACACGTACAAAAAATTTTTAATTTCACAAAGAACTTTTGTCTTGTTAGCACCCACCAGAAAGTTTCTTTCATTTGAAATTACATGTAGGCCAAAATACAATGTCATCACATGCTCAAACACTTTTAAAAAATTAACAAACTTTGAATACCTATTTTAATTTGACCAATTGAGGCATTAATCAGCAGCAGGCAAAACGCACAGTATTGACATGTATGCCATTACTGGGATTGACAGTACAACAATAGGAAACACCATTCAGTAAAACTGAAATCCATGGGGGCAAAGACAAATTTTCACACCACTAAAAAGAGAAGACAGAAAATTCCTTCATTATTGAAAGGAGGGTAACAATTGAACAAAGAGAACAAATGAAAAGAGAATATACGGGGATATTGCCCAGGTAGCATTATGGGGAGATTATTCGCTGTTTTTCCCACACACAGTTTTTTTATTAACCAGCAAGCAAACATGGGAAAATGCTTAATAGAACATGTGAACGTAAAAAGGTATTCTTAGACCAAATTTCAACAATGCAATGCAAATAGATGCATTTCCATATTTTTCAGCGTTTTATTTTTTACTATACTCCTACTGAGGCAGTTAAACGAACGTGACCGGCCCGGCGCTGAGCGGGGCCTCGCTGCCCCGTAGAGTTTTGTGACCGCGCTCGGGTGACCTCGTTCAAACGCGTATTTTGTATCGTTTTTCTCTATATTTGGGTACTTCCGATACATGTTTTTAAAGAGCTGAGAACGAACTTCAAAATGGAAGCGGAGATATTCTGGTATGTTTAGTTTTTGAGGCCATCACATCAGGCACCCAACGTTCACATTGTTGTTAACAAGCAACGAGAATCTGTGAACCCGTTTCTGTTGCTTCGCAGGAAGTCCTAAAGGCACCAGAGCTTTTCTCTTAACATTAGACACAGCCTGCCTGCTGCCGATCCCTGACTTAGACTGCATCTAGATCTATTTCTTACAGTTTGGTTGCACCTTTATTTTCCTCCCATTTCATGGGTTGCAAATCAAAAAACAAAAAAGCCATAGTCAGCCTAACAGAACCTGCTAAAAAGCTGTCCAGTTGCATCACTATCCTATATTAGTATACTCTCCGCAAGATTTGGATCTCTACTTCGTTTCAGCTTTTCTGCTACCAAGTTGCAATACTTCCTGGATAGCATTGTCCACCTTTTCAGACTTTTCATCATCATTTCCATTGCCAAAGAAATCTGTATGATGTGTTCTCCTGTGCAGGAATATTTGTATCAGTGGATTTTGTTTTTCATTTTGTCGGAGGGTGGTGTAATGGTCCATCCTTAAAGATTGCCCAATGGCTCTGAGAACTAACATCTTCTCATTTCCGGACTATGGACTGGTACAAACTTCAAGCAACTCGCCTTGTTGCAAAAACTCACCATAGAGCATACTGATGCTTGCATGGGGCACCATCTCTTCCAATGTCACATGTGCAGGTTCTTAAAAGCCATGTCCGCTGCAATACACAGAATGATAAAGATACAACAAAATTACTGCGTTTTGACTTGTGAATTACGTTAAAGAGCAAGAAGGATCGTGCAACAAGCACCAAGATATAAATTATGTTAATGTATCTGGAAATCAAAGAGCGCGTTCCACATCATGATATTTATAACTATAAGACAGGGCTCTCACTTTAATAGAATTTCATAACTCTGACACGATCAGAAATGCTAAATTATCTCTACTTTCAAAAGACAGTGCCCACAAGAAACTACACATGTAATTCTGTATCTTCTGCAGACTAAATCATAAATGTTTGCATTAGTTCGCAGCTATGTGGATATGAAGTGCTGCTCCCCTGGTGTAGCAGATTATGTATGTAGAGACATGTTGTAACAATATATAAAATAAATAGACATTGGCCAGGTAACATTACAATACAAGTTCATTGTCTGGAATGCAAACAGGCGGGGCATCGAAGAGGAGAGGGGAAATGTGGGCAGTTCCCCGAGAAAACGGCAAGTGACATAGAGGACAGCCCAACTAGTGAGAAGGAGGAGGAGAAGGTAGAGAGGAGGAGAGAAATGGAGACAGAGGAGGGAAGTGAGTTAGGTGACAGAGAACAACAACAAAAGGACAAGAGGAAGGAAAAATAAAAGAAAAAAAAGACAAATCAGCAGCCGCAGCAATCACCACCTCGGCAGCAGCAGCAGCACATGCAGCTCCAGCGGCAGCAGCAGCATACGCAGCTCCAGCAGCAGATGCAGCTGCAACAGCAGACGCAGCAGTAGCAGCAGTCTTGCCATCAGCCAAAACAACTAGAGCAGCGGCATAGCCCGAGAAAAATGGGCGATATGATAAACGAAGACGCAGGACAGATCAACAGAGGCAGGACGGAAAAAAAAGACCAAAGTCAAATGACAAGATTTCTGCACAGAGCAAGGTCCCTCAGTATGAAACGACCTATTGTTAGTCTTTCCCCAGGTCCCGAGGAAGATCAACCCAGACAGAGACCAAGAATCGGAAGTGAGGAGGGGAAAGAAAAGATCTAGAGAAAGTAAAGCCACCCTTATATCACACCGAAGGAAAAAACAAAAACCCTCATGAATATACTTAAAATAGCCACATTTAATGTGCATGGCTTAAAGCTCATAAAGAAAAGAAAAGCTGTCTTTTAAAAGATGAACGTATTGATATTGAAAGACACATACCTTAAAAATAATGAGATAGAAGAAGTAAGGAAACAGTGGGGAGGAATCACAGTGAAGGCACAAACAGGAGCAATGCACATTATTTAATAAAAATTTACAATCTGAAAATGTCTAAAGCACAAGTTAATGATGAAACAATTTATATCATAAACATTTACGCTCCGTGCATAGAAAAAGAGAAGAAACAGTTCTTACTAAAATTAATTACTGTGATAAAGAATAATGTGGAAGGAAATATTACAGACAATGTTATATTAATGGGCGATTTTAACATGGTAATTAACAACGATGTAGATATTATTTCAGGACTCAAACACACAACAACAACTGTGGAAAACTTCAACGACTGCATGACGGACTTAGGACTAACCGACCTCTGGAGATTGCAACATCCACATGAAAAGATACACACATGGAGCAGAGGGGACCCCGTGATAGCCCGTAGGCTGGATTACGTGGATTACTTAACTTAGCAAGCGACTGTCAAATAAAAAGTTTAGGCTACAGTGATCACAGAGCTGTCATTTTCACCATGTCATTTGCTCCTTTCAAGAATGGAAGTGGGCATTATAAAATGAATACATTTCTCCTTACCGACAGTAAATATGTGGAACTGATGAAAAACAAGATATCCGAAACTTTGGAAGAACAAAAAGAACTAGATCCGCACCTGAGATGGGAAATGTTGAAAGTTGAAGTGAAAGAATTAACCAGAGAATATAGCCGATTTAGAAAAAGCAATAACAAAAATAGATATACCATAATATGTGACCAACTTAATAACTTAGAATCCCGCTTAGCGTCAGATCCACAGAACAGGAAATTGAGGCAAGAAATGTCCAAGGTCAAGGCAGAGATGGAAATACACCAGATGGAGGTGGCACGAGGAGCACAGATCAAATATACGCTGGATAGAAGAAGGTGAGAAATGTACGAGGTTCTTTCTTTCTCTGGAAAAAAGCAGAGGTAAAACCTCAACTATATATCAGTTGAAAAGCACAACGGGTGCAGAAATCAGGGGAAAAGATGATATTTTACATAGCATTCGAAAGTTTTATGAGACATTATATAAGGAGGACAAGAAAGCAGAGGAAGTGGTGGTCTGCGCAGAAGAATTTATGACAGAATTACAGATACCCCAAATAAATGAAAACCAAAGGGAAGAATGTAACTGAAGCAGAACTATTAAACGCTCTTAAGTCGATGAAGAACGGGTCTGCGCCAGGACTGGATGGAATACCTTTCGAATTTTACAAAGTATTCTGGAATCAAATTAAAAGTCTCCACTTTTGGAAGGTTTTAATCTCAGTCTTGAAAAAGGAATCTTACCTTGGTCGTTACGTACTGGACTGATAACTCTTTTACACAAAGGTAAAGAATTAAGCAAAGATAACCTATCTAATTGGCGCCGGATCTCCTTAACTAACACCGATTATAAAATTTTAACGAAAGCTTTAGCTATAAGATTAAGACAAATCCTAGATGAGATTATCGGGCATCAACAGGCAGGATTTATGAAAGGAAGAAACGCATCCAGCATAATTAGGGAAATCGACGATGTTATTAATTTGGAAAGACAAAGAAAATCACAGCGTATCGTTTTTAGTATCGATTACGAAAAAGCATTCGATACCATAAATGTACAGTTCATTCTAAGAGCTTTGTCAAAGTATGGATTTGGCACCAACTTTATCAAATGGATTCAGGTTTTACTGACCAATAGAATAGCATGTGTCAAGAATGCAGGATACATCTCGTCAGTCTTCCATATGGAAAGAGGAGTAAGACAAGGATGTCCGCTATCGCCATTAATTTTCATTTTGGCAGTAGAAATTTTTGCGTCGAAAATAAAACAAGATGAAAATATCAAGATGCCCATAGTATCAAAATAAAGCAATATGCGGATGACACTACAATGTTTCTAAGGGACTGGATTGACTATAGAGAAGTATTATCTAAGATTAAAGAATTCTCAATCTTCTCTGGATTGAAACTAAACAAGTCAAAATCCAAAATTCTGATCCCCGGTACTGGTGAAAGAGAAGATATGAATCAGTGTGGAATAGTAGGTAACGGTAATCTAAAAATTTTAAGCATGTATTTTAATGCCAAAAAGTCAGCGAACGAAATAGAGGAAAACTGGTTACCAAGAATTCATAAAGTTCATGAACTTTTTGGAAAATTGTCACAACGAGATCTTTCAATAACTGGGAAAATTCATATTGTTAAATCATTCGGAATTAGCCAATTGGTTCATATCATGCAAAGCATAACCCTCCCAGTAACAGCTCTTCAAAAACTTACACAAATATTTTACAGGTTTCTTTGGAAAAAACGTTATACAAATAAAAGAGCATTTGAAAAGGTCAAACGTAAGGTGTTATGCAATAAGTATAGCAATGGAGGATTAAATATGATTTGCATCACCAATATGCAGAATTCGATGATACTGAATTGGGCAAAAAAGCTACTATCTACAGAACATCAAGAATGGAAAGAGATTCCGTTACACTTTCTGCAACCCCTTGGCGGGAAATATGCCTTTGAAGGATCAGTGTCGTTGAAGCTGTTCACCGGAATAGACCTAATTGATAGCTCCTTCTGGCGTAGAGTGTTGTCGACGTGGATATCTCTTCAGGTAAATAAAAGGGAAGAAAACCAAAGTTGGAACGAACCCCTGTCTAACAATAAAAGTTTCACGTTCAAAAGCAAACATCTATTTTTCCCGAAATGCATCTCGAAAGGCATTTTAAGAGTTAAAGACATGTTCAGGGGAAATAACTTAATGAGCCTTGAAGCATTTCAGGAGTTATATGGAACCAACCCAAGATACTACCTAGACTATAATATTATTACAAATGCTCTAAGGAGTCGAGGACTTAAACATGTTGGAGTAAACATAAATGATCAACAGCTGAAAGTAATAAAATTTAGAGGATCCGAGATAGAACACATTTCAAGAAAAACATTTTATGCATAGGGAAGAAGATTTCCACACTAAAAACATCTGGCAAAACAAATATGGAATACAAGTGACAGAACAAAATTGGGAAATCTGCCATAATAGTACAAAGTAAACAAACTTAGGGCTTTGCAGTGGAAAATCCTGCATAATATTTATCCAACAAATATTCTATTAAATAAACTGGGCATCAAAGACGCAAAAAACTGTGAAGAATCTGGAACCACCGACTTCTTAGAACATTTCTTTTTTACCTGCACAAATGTACAAAGAATGTGGCAGGACATAGAGAGCAGAGTAAATATACGTTATAATACACATATATCTCTGGGACTAACAGAGAAAAACAATCACTGTCATAAGGAATTGCTATCATTTATTAATATGATAGTATTAATAGGCAAGCTGTCTATTTCCAAATTCAAGTATGGTAAAAAATCAAAACTTATTGACATATTCAACAGAGAAATCTCACTGAGAAAAATAGATTTACCTTAGAAATCTTTAGATATCCCACCCCAATAGGATTATCCCTATATATAAAGCAGCAATCACAGCAAACACATGTAGTGAGAAATCAGTACTGACATTGGTGAAAACTGGCAGTTATGTATATAAATATATCTAGTTTTCTTGGCCTATATATTAGGTTATGTCTGAAATAGATATAGATAGAGTAGATTGTTCATTGGACGCTATTTGGGAAAAAGATCACGTGTCTCGTTAGCAACTAACAACTGCACCCTATCTCTGTCTTGATGTAGTATTTTAACACTACCAATAACACATCTTCCTACAGAAACTATATATAATTACCAAAGTCATGAAAGCCAAAGCATTTGGGTTTGTTATTCAGTATTTAAAATTTGGCAACGGAGGATCATTGGGAGGAAAGCTCGAGGTAAGAGGGTCTAGCCCCGCCCTCCCTGTCGCGAGGTGACGCCACTCCAAGAACCGGGTGGCTTCGAATAGGAACGAGCATGGGACAAAAAAAAATAAATATATATATTCATGGAATTTTCTCCCCTAAACACTGAATATAGTTGCATGTGACTTGGGTAAAATTCCAAGAGAACTAAAATCAGTCTAATTTTTTTAATGTAAATTTAAATTTATGTACATGTCCTCCATTATCATACTGCACAAGAAATAATCCCGACAAAAAGACAGCTGAGCTCCCTAAAAAGTAAAAGTAAATTACTTATGTAGTTGCCTTTGAATTTCTTTGATGGTCCTTTTGCAAATTATGAATCCCATGCAGAAGAACACTTATTTTGCCAGGCGTCGCAGCAGATGTTTAGAAAATAATCCAAAACCATAGTAGGTGTTCATGGTTGACAAGTCTTTGACGGCAGCATGCATTATGTTTGGATTTCTTCATAAAACACAAACCAGTCTTTACGAACTCATGTTCACACATGTGAGACAGTCAAACAACCCCTTGAAACTTCTTGGATGAAGTCTTTTACTTCGCTTGACAATAAACACTTCAGCAAGTGAACTGAATCGTACAACAAATACCGAGCTCGCTGATCATTCAAAGTCAGTTCTTCTTGTGAATAATTTGCAGTATTGCTGATTGATTTTACGATTGTCAGTCATGGACCCTAAAACAATCCCACCTGTCTTCTCAACAACAGCAGCAGCTTTCTTGACAACAGTGAATTGGTAGGCAGCTGTTAGGTTGTGAACAGGGGTAACAGGTACCATAACACTAGGTCCACCATGCAAACATTTCATCATGACACACAACATAGAGCTTGCCTTGGCGTCTGGGTCATTTTTTGACATGCCATTGAGAACACCCCCCTGAAAAGGACACTCTTTGGCGAATTTTCACTTCATCGACTAACAAAAAACAATGTTTCTGCTGAGCATTCTTTGCTTTCTGAAATGTTTTCTCCAGTACTTGGTCAACATCTGTAGAAGAGATCATAGACTGCAGTCTACTTGGGAGAAAAAGAAAGACACGCAGTTGATGGTAATTACAGTGAGGGAAAGATTCAATTGCAAAGCAGTAACCTGCCACCGAGAATGTCTTGTCATATATGAGTTGAAGCTGTCTTGTAAGATATTTGAGTTTCTTGCCTTTAGCAGCTTCAAGCGACTCTTAGGCTTGAACTTGTTGAAGAGTCGTTGTCACTTTTTTAACAACACCATCCACAGGAAGGTCATAGTTAATCGCTGAGTGCACAGCCTCAAAGAATTGTGTGTAGGACTTAAGATTTTACCCAAAGGCAGGTTAATCCCATTCATGAAAGCAGAAAGAGTAAGAGGTGAATACAAAGTAGATTTGTTGTGAACAATTATTGACAAGAAACTCTCTCTGTAATCTTTCACCATGAAAATGCACACAAATTTGTCTTCTGGACGAGATATGAGAAGATTTTCATACTTTTTTAACAACTCTTAGTCAGGAGAAAACTAAGAAAACGAACTGATTCTGTCTTTCTTGATGAAATAGTTCAGCTGTTGATCCTCAGCTGGTTTTGGTGTTGGCAAACAAGAAGAAGGAACATTAAAAATACTTGGTCCGAGTATGTCCACCTGGTATCTTGACCATAGGTTTATCCGCTGGCCAATGTCTCTCACATATAAACAATTTTGTTGGGTCGACAACGAAATCCTCACGTGGGGGGAGAACGTTCAACCATTTCTGTTTTCTTGTTCGTCTTTAGGTAGTTTAAACACACGGCATTTGTTAGATTCGTTGTAGTTGCCTTTGCAGTTCACAACACCACACCCACAACTTGCAAAAAATATCCACCAGTATCACATTGTTTCACGTCTGTTTCAATGTTTCAGTGCAAGCTTTCTGCACTAGATCCTAGTCCTAAAAATAAAAGTTTTGGCGTGTTGGATATTCAGTAAGTAAATTAATGCCAACAAATCGTATGGAAAATGGGTATACTTACTTAATTGACATAAACTTCATCGCATCTTATTAGTCTAGATCACTACGCTAAAGCGCACTATTACGTTTTGTCTAAAAAGAGACTATTCATCAGAAACTGGGTCAATGCAATGGCCTTTCCTAGCGGTGTCAGAAGATGAAAATACAGTAGTCCTTGAAATATATACAAATCCATATACCTATAGGATATACCATATACCAGTGAGTCTTACTAATACAGATCATAAAATTTTCTCTAAATGGTTAGCACTGAAATTTCAAAAGGTTATAGAGAAACTTATAAATAATAATCAAGTGGGTTTTATCAGATCGATCTCTTGTGCCTGTGATGTGACAAAAATTGTGAACTGAATTAATGAATCATTTGCAGACTTTTGTTTAATTAATTTAATTGCTAGTAACCGTTCTTTTTTTTTTTCTGCCACAGCCCTTCTTTTTAGCTGTAGTGTAATATATGCATATGAAAGAAGCAGTCATCTTATGCAAAGTAATCACATACTGTATGATATGAATAAATTGAAAGCGGAGAGTCTGAAGTCTGTTTTAGCCAATTATCTTGGCTTTATTCAACATTCAACTGTAGTAGGATCAGAAGCATGATCCAGTTATAATCTTTCTACCGAGCAATGGCGCTAGGAAGGACGAAATCGTTTATTGCAACGTCTGTGACGTCATCTCCGCACAGTGGTATTCATTAGTGGTGCGTTATTGTTCAACACAAGCAGATAGCAGATAGTTAGACAAACAGATAAAACAAACAGTACATGACGAGCGATTAAAGTAACACAAAGCACATAAACATAGCAACATCACGACATTCTTCCCCCCTCAGGTAATCGGGGACATCATTAAACACGTTTTCAAAATTACATGACCCCCAATTAATACTAGTAAACAAAAATGCAATGAAAAGTTATTGTCACAAATTGCATCAAGTATGCATAGACTTTCCTGGTGATCGTAGAGTTCAAGCTTCTCTGTTCCGTAAGTTAAAAAGGACGGCGTTTTGGACTAGGTCTACTTTCATCAGGTGCTTCCGGTTGAATCTCAGAGTTTTCTTCTCTGAGAGAAGTCGTAGGGTTACTACCTGGGGTGTTCAGAGAGTCTGTTAGATTCAAGCTACGATTTCCCCTATCAGAGTGCACATAGGACGGCATTCCAAACAGAGAGAAGAGAAGAAAAGCATTTGATTATAGTTGAGGCGTTCATATCAGTACATGGAAAAAGCAAAGGGGAAGAGGGAGTACTCATCAATCATTGTCAGAAGGTACTTGTTCCTCGAGGAAGAAGGCAAAGGCCCCTTAAAATCCACGCTAAGGCGTTCAAAAGGCTGAGTGGCCTTGATAAGGTTAGCATCAGTCGATTTGTAAAAGGAAGGCTTTAGTTCACAGCAGATTCTACAGTTTGCACACACTCTCTTCACTTCATCTAGTGAATAAGGGAGGTTCCTGCATTTGACGAAATGCATCATCCTCGTAACCCCAGGATGGGATAGTGTGCTGTGGAGATCTTGCAGTATTTCGGCGTTCGAGTTAGCAGTAGAACAGTACCCCCTCGAGAGAGCGTCTGCTGCATGGTTTTCTTTGCCAGGTCTGTATACTACGTCATAGCTGTAGCACGACAGTTCAATTCTCCATCTCTGGATTTTGTCATTTTTCACCTTTCCTTTCTGAGCGTTATTGTACATAAAAGCGACGCCTTTCTGGTCAGTCACAAGTTGGAAATGTTTTCCAAGCAAATAATGTTTCCACTTCCGGAGAGCCTCCACAATGGCATATGCCTCTTTCTCGACAGATGAATGTTTCCTTTCACTATGATTTAGTGTTCTTGAAAAGAAAGCAGTTATGCCACAGACAGAGAATGTAGGCTTGGGGCCTTTGAAAGTCATTTCAAGTCCTTTGTGTTGATCTAGAAAGTCGTGACCCAGTATTAGGTCAGCGCACAATCCTGGTAGAACAGAGAGCTTTATTCCTTGATAAGTTTCGCCATTATATTCCAGAGTAGCCAAACAATGGCCTTTGGTTGTACTTGAGAGATTCGTGGAAGCCATGGAGAGCTCTTTTCTAGACTTGCCTCTCGAGCAGGGCATTTTGATCGGGGGTGCCGTTGAAAACCACAGAAGAAGCATTTGGAACTGATTGTAGCTGATAGTGTATCACTCTCGTCGATGGCTGGAGTGGTGGTACTGCCGCAGGGCACTGATGATGAAGCTGGTACATTGTTGTATGTCTGGGATTGTTTTTCGGCCATTTCTAGCGATCTAGCTTGATCAAAAGCAGTAGACAAGTCTAATGTCTTATTCTCAAGGAGTCTTTGTCTGATTTGACTTGAAGAGAGGCCACAGATGAAAGCGTCTCGGATGAAATCATCCCTGTTTTTGTCGGCTGAAACAGCTTTGAACTCACACTCTTTTGCAAGAATCTTCAGTCTCTGTAAGAATTGGTCAAGTGTCTGCCCTGGTTCTTGTTTGGTAGTTGTTAAGATGTGCCGAGCGAATATTTCATTTCCAGGTTTAACATAGACTTCCACGGCAGAGGCAAAGGTGGGACAATCGATGATGTATTCATATGCAAAGGGGTCAACGAAGTTTATCAGCAAGTCAAGTTCATCAAGAGTAGGAGTGGAAGATTGTTGTCGTAGAGATGACAGGAAATTGTTGAAAGTTCGCAGCCAGTGATTCCAGCGTTTGGATGCGTCTGGTGTGTTTGGGTCCGCGTTGAACCTCTCAGGTCGGAGAAAACGCTCCATGTTGAAATGTTGAATAAATTGATATGAATAAATTGAAAGCGGAGAGTCTGAAGTCTGTTTTAGCCAATTATCTTGGCTTTATTCAACATTCAACTGTAGTAGGATCAGAAGCATGATCCAGTTATAATCCTTCTTACGAGCAATGGCGCTAGGAAGGACGAAATCGTTTATTGCAACGTCTCCGCACAGTGGTATTCATTAGTGGTGCGTTATTGTTGAACACAAGCAGATAGCAGATAGTTAGACAAACAGATAAAACAAACAGTACATGACGAGCGATTAAAGTAACACAAAGCACATAAACATAGCAACATCACGACACTGTACACTTTCTGAGAGAAAGTGATTGGTTTTGTATCATAGACAGTTAACGGTCTAAAAAAGCTCAAATACTGAAATGTATGTGTAGGTGTTGTATCATTTTATGGATAATATTCAGCAAAGATTTAATTGTATTGACATTTTTCAATCTACAGCTCATTTCCAGACAGCCATGGCAAATTTCAGATGACGAATTTGCACCGGAGAACTGTGAGGATGACGGAGACACATCAAATTAAGTTTTCTTCCTGGCCGTTGTTATAAGAATAAGAATTATAACGAGTGGGGAAGTCTGTAAGTTCAGCTTGGTTAGGCTAGCAGCTAGCAATCTATGGTAAAGTTTATCTTACTAAGTTTCTATCTTAATATAGATCTACCAGTATCCTGCAGAGAAAGTGTGAAAGTTTCTAAAATGCTATTAAAGCTAGCGCGCATGATTAGTCCATGTAATTAAATGGAAACATTTAACTGTAATTGATGACAGACTGATTTTATGTGAAGTGCTAACAATAATAGTAACTGGAGGGTGTGGTCCCGCTAATTGGATCAGAGATTGATAGAGCTAGACTCTAGATCGTTATTCTTAATCTGCAGTTGGTGCTATTAAGGCTCAACGTGTCCTTCTTAGGGACAGAGAGAGAGAGAGAGATTAACGGGCAAGAATTTTAACCAAGTTATTTCTTTACTTTAATTTGTTCTTTTGTGGGTTTGTAAGGTTATTGTTGGATGATTGTTGGTTATTGTGGCTATGATCTATGTGTAGATTGTCTTGTGTGCCTTTTCGTTACATTTTATTGATACCGTATTCATTATGGACTTTATGACCAATGAAGATGGAGAGAGAGGTGCGGGGTTTGCAAAGTTTTGGGAGTAGCTCAACGCAGGCGCTAGCAGGCGTGATCACGTGACTTCTGGTCAAGCGGGTCAAATCAAGACCGGGATTGGTCAACTTATTCCGGAAACAGAAACTTGACCCGAACAACAATAACAAACTACTGTTAAGCTACAACACTTAAACAGCATTTGGGATCTCAGGTATCGGAATTATACTAAAGGATGATGATTATTTACTTTAATTTCTTAATTTATATTTATTATAATGCCTCTTTGAATTAGTATGTTCTCTAAATAGGTATCATCTGGTTAGGTTGATTAATTAATTAATTAATTAATTTTCTTTCTGGCCGTTGTTATAAGAATAAGAATTATATCAAGTGGTGGTTAAGCCAAGGGAAGTAAACATGTTACTTGGTAAGGCTAGCATCTTATACTCGAGTTGTCTCCCCTGGAGTGCTCACAAAGTAATTTTATACATTACAGTTTCGTAGGCATACTAGACCCTCCCCATATTAGGTTACAACGTGAATATCAATTATTATTAACTTTTACGTTTTCTTTTGATGCATTGTCTTAAATTTTAGCATGATGTCTGGATTAACTGATGAGGCGTGCTTTTAATTCCTTTTTTTTTTTGGTTCTTTTTCAGCGCACCTATCGGTTGGGTTTATTGTCTTGGCTTTATTGTATTGTGGTTTATTGTGTTTTATTGTTTTGTTTATTGTACTGTTTATTGTGTTGTCTCTTGTGTATTGTGAATTGTATTGTTGTTTGCATTATTTGTTTTTTTTTCTTTTCTTTTTAATAAAATTGGTGTATCTCATAACCTGATAGTTTTGTTTGTATGTTTAAATGTGCTAGGGAGACCGCTCGTTCCCGTCCTGTTACGTCAGTAAATACAAGATAGATCTAAGTCACGACAGAGAGACACAAAATTTTCAGTTCGCACATTTCCATTTTTAAAAATTTGATTTACATTATGTAACATTTTCATTTCTAATTAGCAACTGATTCAATGAAAGGGAGTAAATAAAATGAACAGGAAGAAATAAAAGAAATCATCCTCATACTAATTACTAGTAATGATCAGTTTCCCCATGAAATCAATTTTGCCAAATCCTTAGCATGAAAAAAACGATTCCTAATAATGTGCAGCACTAGGTTAAAAAAAAAAAGCTGTGGCGTGGGATTCAACCCACGACAGCTTGAACCCATAGTCTCCGACTGATAACCACTGACAATAGTCATTGGATCACGCAGACTACGATAGGTTGGAGGAACTTACACTAACTAACCAGTACACTACAATCTAAGTAAATCCTGATTTACCAAACAAGTAATGAAGTTACAATGTAATCGTGTCGCGATCGGCTAAGTGGTCGCGTCAGACTGTCTGGAGGTGTATCTGATTGGTCGAAATATCTTGCGTGTGTACCATGTGTAGTGCTTTTTCCTTGCACTACATACTTGAAAAATATAATGAACGTCTATCCCAAGACCCACTACACCACTATACAATAGATCATCTATTCAAATAATTGATTTAATAATTAAAGCAAATAAGTCAGTATAAACTGTGCAAACTTTGAAAAAAGTTCTTACATACATAAGACATAGGGGAACTGTACATCTTCTAATCTTATGAAAAAGTGTAGGGATAACCAAGGTAGCCGAACAAGAGTAATGAAGTAGGAAAAGAGACCAGATTGAAACAAAAAAAAATGGGTATAATTGAATGAAGTTTTCACATACCAGAGAGGAAATTTACGTCTTCTAATTTTATTGAGAAGTGTAGAGATGACCAGGTTAGCAGAAAAACCTCATCAAAAACAACAGACGGCAGCAAAATAAACCAGCAGGATAAAATATCATCTCCTGAACAGAGAGGATCAAGTGATATTGTTCAGACTAAGAACTGGTCACAATAGGCTCCACCTCAATATGTTCACAAAGTTTAAAATAGGAACACTTGCCATAAAAATGTCAGTGCAGCCTCTAAACACAGAGAATATATTGCAGAACTGCACACCCTTCTGAGCACTACGGGAAACATATTGGCCCAAACCCACCGACCTGAATGTCAAACTCTATCACAACTACAGAAACCCATAGATTTTCTTAAAAGAATCAAATCTGCAGATTTAGATGCCCCCGCCCCCCCTCCTCCCCGTTTCCCAAGGCTTCAGCAGAAAACTGATAAACCTATCGGTGGCCAAGTTATGTAACCACATATGAAACTGAATAAGTGCAAGGAACCGATTTACAAGAAGGAGAAAACAAAATTAATTTCTTCAAAGGCATTGCTTCAAAGGCATTCTTATATTTGTAACTGCAAATATTTGAAAGATTGTACTTTTCCTTCACCGATAGAACAAAAAAATGAAATTTTTGCATTGAATGTGTAGAATATTGGGCAAAAAGAGAGTTGTCATCTGAAGTTGTGAGAACACATTATTGTGCGATTCATGGTAGGGCCAGGGATACACCTTTCACTCTTGAGCTAAATATTACACCTTAATTCAACTGCGCACGGGTTTGTAACATAACAGAGACTTTGTTCCCATTACAACTGTCGTCATCTCTCTTTGGCCAAATGGTGGAAATGCAAGTCAATGTTGAAACAAAGTGTGTAAGTTTTCTACTGAAAATTTCACCATAGGGTTTCAGATGTAGACATCCTTGTTGCCTGTGGACCCATGCCACGACAAGTTTCGCCAAACAAAATGTCTGACTTGATCATTTCAGCGGTGAAGGGACTTATCCTTCGAGATGAGAATGCTCGTATTCTGTATATGGTTTTCGATCAGTGTTTCAAACTGCATGCCCACCCCCCCTCCCCACACCCCCATCCAGAGAGGACTCGTATCTTTTTTTTTACTAACACTACGAAGAGTACGAAGAGCCGTCGCGTCCCAGGCAGACCCTGATTCTCAGTCTCACCGACGTTACGTAGAATAAACCAGACGGATGTCTATCAGCCAGGTGAGGTCTCTGTAGCATTCAGTTAATACACATCCCATTGTCAACCAGTTGGGAGGTGGAATTCAGCACACATCTATCAATCACGAGAAAGCTGGTGTTATCACATGAATCAGGAAATCAGTGATGGGCATCATAACGTTGAAGTCAACTCAGACGACACAGACGTATTGCCATACCTCGCTAACACCCTGCACGTAGAAATGCATCTATAGAAGTCTGGCCAATATAGATCTAGTATCTTTCATGGAAGTATTATTGCCAACCAGTAATGTTATGTCCGTTAATATTGTTTGTCATCATCCGGTATCCCCGAAGCCATCATGCTGAACATCTTTGTAATCCATGTCCTCACTGGGCGGGACACTGTTTCCTCATTTGCTGTCAATGGAAACACTACAGTTCTTATCAAGTTAAAAATGTAATGTTCTCTGTCTTCCAAGAGACATATACATTTAAACAGAGGAAGAAATCATAGAATTCTGCTTCACTTCATAGCTTCGCTGCGTCATCGGGCGCCGGGGACATTTTTCAGCCAAATGCATATATATGTTCAGTACTAAAATATCAATGGGGTATGTCACAGAAAAGCTGCTCAGCTTTTCACTATCATCAACAGTAACAATGTCTGGCACAATGACACAATTTTCAGCATCAGATATTACCGTGGAAAGTTACTGGTGGCTCATATCCAAACCCTCTGCACTGTGACGACATGGTCTGTGGAGATGCAGCTGAGAGCACCAAAAAGGCTCTTAACCTGTTAAAAACGAACTGCAGCACAAGCTAATGTATACAGTTGTGCAAACGAAAGGAGACAACCTCTATAGCAATCCTGTTAGGGATGTGGCAGCTGAGACGAATCCAGCTGAAGACCACTAAAAAAAAGGTTCCTACCTTATCGGTGAAATGGATGTGACTCCCCTACAAATGAGAATTTTCCCATTGAAGTTACTATGGTTAAAGTAGTAGGGTATTGGTGAAACAGTGATGACATGAAAGAATATACTATTGATACGCTGGTGATCAGTTTGTAGGTGTCTTTGGAGACTAAATGCATCTGCATCACCCCTCACCCATTCAACAATGGTTTTGTTCGAATTAATTGGCACCATGTATGTATGTCTATTTTGATATACTTCTGTTTGCTTTTACAAAGTCGATTATTTCCAAATGTAAAGAAAAAAAAAACACTGTGGAAGTTTTTCTCAATTGTAATGTGAAAGACACCGGTCCAAACTTCCTCATTGACCCTTTTCAGTGGCGGCTCTCTTGGACTTCGTCATTTATTAAAAAACGCTCAAATTCTCACAGGTGCCATCGATCGGACCTGGAACCGGAATTTAATTTTTATTCAAAACCAGCTGAAAACTTTCATTTTACATCCAGTTACGAAACAGGGTATACTTAGGCCACGCTAAGACTGATAGTTTGTTGGAGTTTGTCTCCAGATCGCACAGCACAGAGGGGTTTGTTATTTGACTTGTTTCTCAATATATTGTTTCCACACACATTCAGATATATATATATGAATGAACCTTAATGAAACAACTAACTCTTGCTAGCAATATTGTATACATATCTCAGCATCAACAACAGATGTAACGTGCTATTACTAACATTTCTAAATATGTGAGGCAGTTCAGAGCGGATCCTCCAAATAGAGGTATTACTGTAACTGCTATTATTAATAATTTGATCTTGAAATTGTTGCATTATTTTTAAAAAACTTGTCTATGATAATAGGCAGTAAAGTTCAACCTTAGCCACATGGTACATTTTATAAGATTTTTTAAAATATTGGACTCGCAATGTTTAGCGCTATTTTATTTGATATAGTTTTGATTTTGTCCAATAGATTTCTTGTAATAAACACAAATCAGTACAAATGTGGTAGGAAATTGGATTCTTTTTAATTTGATGTATATTAAAACATGGGTATGTCTATAATATTTGGCTGGGTACAACTTTATTACTGTCATTTTGGCTGAAAAGAGCACTATAGGGGGTGTTTTTGAGGAATTTCTTACACCCTTTATATCCGGCATTTTCAGTAGCCCAAAGTGGTTCTCCTAACATTCATAGCAAAATCAATAGTATATATTTTTGTGCAAAGTTCCCGCCCATTTGGCGGCTTGGCCCCCCTAATATAATAGGTATGCCCTAAGAGTGGTTGATGTTGCCAACCGGTCTAAAGCTTTTCCTTGGGAAATATTGAATAGCCACTGACTACAAAAGAGGCTAAACAAGTTGCCGATGCTTTATCTCGTCTCCTTTAAAGTGGTCAAAGCTACTCCAAGTTGATCCAGGACATGAGTTCATGGGTGCGATCAAGCAACCTCACAAGGCATGGAGTTTCTATCAGACAAGGTCATGTGAACATTCATAGGGACCAGGGTATCGTGGAACGTTTCAACCAAACACTGGTCGAGAGAATATTCGGACACCAGTATGCTCAAGAAATGAGACTCCTTTCTGGCGAACGATCAGCGGAATGGGTGAAACGATTACCTCCTGTGGTTGCAGCTTTGAATGAAGAAGTTGGAAAAAAAACAAAAAAAAGACTACGCTTCCATCTTGACCTCACAGCACGCCATCTTCTGTTCTGTTGGACTTCACTTCCTTCCGATGTTAACGTTCGTTATCTGTACCGGCATGGTGAACTGGACGGAGGAAATCGTCGCGCAACCAATCTTAATATGGTCACTAAATGTGTATTGAATAGAATGTTCAATGTCAAAGCCTGACAGCTCTGTGATTTAGTACTTATCAGATGGTCCTAAGCGAAGATTTGTTCGTGAGCTTTTAGTGGTTCCACCTGACACCCAGCTTCCAGCAGAAAACAAAGTCTATATATATGTTGTAGCAGCCTAGTTCAATTTGAAAAGACAAAATAAATGCGCTAGGTTGAGAAGTGGTGGCTTAAATATTTGTGGAACTATTTGTTGTATTCGAAAATATTGCAAGTTTCAAGCTTAAATTCGTAAAGGAAGAAAAATTCCAATGCCTTGTAGAGTTTGTGGGAGGGGAGTTCAAAGTTGTATAGAACTGTGCCAAAAATCTGGACGAGATCGGATTCGAAGACGACATATAGCTCTCGAAAAAAAAATGTACAAAAAATTAATTTACTTGTAAATCAGCTTCACCTGTTAATCTATCGCAGTCTTTTTATAGTGTTCTTAAAGATTACTTATTACATTTTTTCCTCAATTAATTTAATGAATTTAAATATTTCATTTATTTCATCATACGTTTCCCTATCAATGAATTTTAATATTTCAGGTATAGTTTGTCTATCTTGTTCTTCAGAATTATTTTTACACCACACTTCAGATTCAATATGCATTAATCGACGTGCTTCATTATTTAATCTATTTCGATGATTTAAATATAGAGAAATATTGTCTCCAATTAAGTTTAGATATTTTTCTTCATCTTGCATTTGTTTAATCATTTTTTTTGGTTAAAATTTTATAATATGGTGATGTAATAAGCATCTTGTATCTTTTAGGTACACAATGTACGATTTATATATCTTTTTGGCTCAATGAATTTGATCCACTTGGTTGTCACTTGGGTATACAATATACGTCACTAAATGGAAAGTCAGCTACTATTCTAAAGCTTTATTTAATGATTTGAGGTCTAATTTATTATCCGGGTTTATAATACAATCTTGATGTGTGTATGTGTTTGTGTGTGTATAAAGTTTCTCTAAGAGGAGACAACAATTCCGCTCATGATAGCAAAAGATTTACAGACAAAAAGAAAAGCTTTTAGACAGGCACAAAAAGTAACCAAGATTAAAAAAATAATCATGTTAACTGAGGTTGTTAACTGAGGAGAGATAATCTAGGTAGTTGGGGTTGTCATCTGGTCAGCATCATCTAGGTAGTTGGGGTTGTCATCTGTATAGAAAAAAAAAAGAAGGTAAAAACAGGTTGGTAGGTTATTTGTGGAATGTCGTTAATTACCAAAGGTAAACAAGCAAGGGAAACAACCCTGGTTATTTTAAATGGAGGGGAACGGCAAATGGGGGAACGGCAAATGAATGAAAAATGTAGGAGTAATGGGACAAAGTGCCAAGTCAGGACCTGAGCTTGACTACATCCAGGACACTACTTCTCAAAAACCACTGCTCTTAACGGGTCCTTAGGAGCAGTGGTTTTTGTCACCCTCCATTATAATTTACATTTTCCAGCTCCAATCATACCTCAAATGGTTGTCCGGGAGGTCAGTCATAATACAACCCTTGTTATTTTAAAGGAAGTGCATAGGTAGGGAAGATATCCCCCACCTATACACTTTGCATAGGTAGGGAAGACATTCCCTACCTATTCACCTTGCATAGGTAGGGAATATATCCCCTGCCTATTCACTTTGCATAGGTAAGGAAGATATCCCCAGCCTATGCAATCCCTATGTGCAAAGTGCTGGCAGAGAAGATATTGCCCTACTTAGGCAAGGAAAATATTTTAGTCTCTGCATATTTTTTAGGTCGGGAAGATATTTCTTGTGTAATAAGTCTACTTTGCTTAGGCAGGGAAGATATTCCTTTCTTTCTGTGCTTTGCTTGCTCTGTTTGCGATAGCTATGAAACATTATAATTATAGGTAATGATCATGTATCACACTCTGTCACGAGTGGAGTGAGTGCAATTAAGGGGATTGCTACAGAGCGGGTGTAGAGTAAGAAGGGCTCACAGTAGACAGCAAGTTAAGCGTGCTGTTGTGAGTAGTGGGAGGGTCTGAATGAGGCGAAAGCGCGGTATTACTATCACTGCAAGTTAGAAGGTCCGACGGAGCGGACCTGTGAATAAGAGCCCATCGGGCGGACATAAAGGGAGCAGTCGAGAAGACTAGTGGAAGAGTCTTTCCAGTAATGACTGGTATGTAGAACGTTGATTGATTATTATGATTGATGTATTATATTATATTCGTCTATTACCATGGTGTGAATAAGTATATGTGAGGAATGTGGAAGTCCTTGATATTGGATATAGCAATGTGCGCCATGAGCGATAGATGAAAGTGAGTTCATGGATTTGTAGCGCGAGTGAGTAGTGTGTACTCCGATGGAGGTGTGTTACCGTAAGATGTGTGGTGAGTGAAAGGTGAACTAGTGTGTGTACGTTTCATGGGTTGTAAGGAGAGGTGGAGTGAATAGAAATGGTAGGGTATTATACCAATGTAATGTTATTCTTGTAGGTGTCGGGGACGGGCCGAAGAGCCACCTCGATGAGCACAAGTGATAGGCCAGCATAGGGCCGGAGGCCGTACATAGGCCAGAAGTGAGACTGTCGGTGCAGGACAGTAGAGGCACATAAAGTCGTGGCAGTCGGGCCACGGACAGGGACGTAGATATGAGAGGGAATGAGATACTATATTATTGCCATGATGATGGGCAAGTGAACTGATAAGTTGTATGGCAATAGGAAGGTGATGTTGAGAGACTGCGGTGCCAGTGAATCATTAATGTACTATTAAGACCCTGAGGGGAGAGGCTGAGGCCGAAGTGCCTTTAGGAGTAACTACCGGATTGTGGATCCGAGGGAGAGTGTGTGTGAGAATAAGGCCGTTGTACGGCAGTTCATTTCAATGATATAATGTATGTAATTGCGCTATTATATGTATAATTAGGTTTAATAAATGTGTGAGTCTGATGGATTGTTTTGTTAAGTGTTAAACTTGTTTGTTCGTGATTGTCGTCCTGTCATAAACTATTACATCTCCCAGTCCGGCGGTAGGAAGCCAAATCAGCGCCTGTCCCCATTACGACCTATTGGCGACAGTAAACCTAACCTACCTCTGTCAAAATATGGCAAAAAGAAAAAGCTGTAAGAAGAAAGGCGACTCTATAGATTTTCTGTTGTTTTTACGCTTCTTCAATTTACGTGCATGTATGAGGGGACAATGAATTTGATAGGCTTTTATTTTAAGCCCATAGAGGCAGAATGTAATTACATGTATTATTGTAACTGAGCATGGCACCTATGAAAAGTCCAGAGTGGATCTATTGGGAGAGGAGAAAGTGGAACAAGCTGCTGTTTCCTACCTACTTGGGAAAACATAATAGGCCTACAGTAAAGCACATCTACACGAAGAATACACAAATTTGTTGAGGCACTTGTAGGTCAAGCATTCCAGGGAATTTCCCTGCCAGCACCCCTACGCCAATGCGACGTATTTGTGTAAGATATCCCCGTAGAGTAGGTATGATTACCGTTGGGGTGGGTTCCCTACATCAAACAGACGTCGGTCAATGCTGTCAACAGCGGATCTGCGAGAGAACGATACCATTGCTTTGTGCAAACATCCATAAGAGCTGGATGGGTTGCTTTGGGTTGCTGGCTGCAGTGATGAAACTTCGACTACGCAGTAGTTCGACGATCGAACCCTTCACATTTCAGTTCATTCTCCACAATTTACAGAGCAGAGGAGAAACAAACATTTTGAAACTATTTCAAGCTAATATTTGCTTCTTGCCAGTTCAGTATTGTCCACGCAGATTTCTTTTGTTTGTTTTTCAATTTTGGTGAAGAAATCGACCGATTACTCCCCCCCCCCCCCACACACACACATACAAGTTCAGTAAGCGCATGGTTATGTTATAGTCCATGCTGCCACACCACGAGGTCGGCTTCCATCTTGACCTTCTCTGCTCGGAGTGGGCAACGAGCCTTTGTCACAACGTTTTGCTTTGAGCTCGGTCTGGGCCTTTCCTCTGTCTTTTGTATTTGCTGACTCGCCGACTGATTCGAATGATTTTGATTCATATAACCTCCTGTCGTCGACTGACTCGAATCGGGATTAGCTCCTGCCGCCACTGGCTCACCGACAACTAATTCTATTTAGTAGGCCCTATCGCGAATTCGCGATTCAAATCAAATGCACTAAATTTAGACCAATAATAATTCCACACGTTTAGTGATGACGTTGTACACTATCTTCCCTACCTATGCAAAGTGCATAGGGAGGGAATATCTCCCCTCCCTATGCACTTCCTATTTTAAATGTGACCATACAAGAGCGTTCATGGGAAACAATCCAGGTTATTAAAGTGCAATTGTATGAGACTAACAATCCTGTTATTAAAGTGTGAGAGGGTTCAATGAAAACAATCCTGAACAGGTGCGTTCAAGGTAAACTCAATGGTTATTAAAGTACAATCTTGTGAATGCTCCTTAACAAACGTGATTTCTTACCTTTATTTCCAGAATTCTTGCTGAGCAGGGTTGGCTTGTAATGCCTCACGTATCTTTGTGACCAAAGTCAGTTTAAGATTTTGCAATAGTGTGTATTCCTGTGTCACTGCACAATTTCCTCACCCAACATTTAGTTTTTCTTTTAAAACAATCTTGAAACTGGCTTTAGCTTCGTAGGACACTGTCCATAAATAGTCACCACTTTAAGGATGTCTGCATTTTTCTTACTTTTAAGTTTTTAAGTCTCTTAGCAATTGTATCCTGTAACAGTTGATGTACGTTGTAGATAGGGAGAGTTAGATGATCTGAACTGCTACCAACTGTTGTAGAAATGAATGAAACAGGATCCGATGTACGATTAATATTAACTTTTAATAACTGAAGATGAACGCCGGATATTTAACAACTTACTTACGGGGGAGGCACGCAGGTTTTCCTACAAAAACTTACACTGGGTCTTGAACACACAGAATGACTGGATTTTGCCTACTGTATCTACATCATTGTCTGATTTGAGTGCTTCAGATCAATTTCTACTCACAATCTCACAATAATGAGAGCAGGGGGTTAACTGTCCTGTGACGCTTATGCATTTCATGGCCATTCAAGCTAGACACTTGAAAGTTTGCATACGGTACTACCGTTTCTGATACTGACGAGTTGCATGGCTGGCTTAGCTTTTGCGTTTGACCACGCCTTATATTTTTGTTTGAAAACTGACATGCCTTTAAACCCGGACTAAATTCCTGGTGTAGTTTTTATGATTGTAGAGGGTGTAGCAATCGATACTCAGTATCGAAGGCTGTCATTTTGCGCAAACTTCTGCATGACGTCTAAGCATTTCATGGCCTATAAAGCGAGACAGTCACAATTTTGGTATACCTAGGCCTACTGTTTTTTATCCTGTCGAGCTGCATGGATGTCATGATGTATGTCTATATGATTGTTATGAATGGCGATTCCGCAACCTCTTTACTGGGCGCTAGCCAATCGGATACACAGTATCGAATTTCCTTTGAGCGTGGTCTGCTTGAAAGTAAACAAGACATGTGCGGAGCTTGATGCTGACAATGTTACACAGACAATGTCGTGTATACCCTGACGGGGAGGTCCTCTGCCCGTCCTCGCCAGTCAAGAAAACGCACTAAAACTTTTGAGCGGGCTTATCAAATGGTTGGGTTTAGTGTGGGACAAAGAAAGAAGAAAGAAAGAACGAAAGGGCGGGTTATGAGAGGTCATCATAATTATTATGTTTGTTAACTTTTTGGTAAGTGGCGCGGATGGGGGGAAGACCTTCCCCCTGAAGTTTTGCGACCATGATTGTCCGGTAAGCGAATAGTTTAAAAAACTCAAGATTTGTTTGTACCTGTCTCTGCTGTCTCTCAATCTCTTTTGTTTTGTTTGTCACTCACCGTTCTTAGGACGGGTACATTTACTTCTTTTAAATGCCACAGTTTTCATTGTCAAGACGTTTAGATTCCACTATAATGAGTTTCTTAATGTTATATTTGAGATTACAGTTTTAATTGAGAGATATGGGCTAGATCTTGATTTTTCAGAAAATTTCTCTATCTTAGATCTAGACCCTAGTGTAGAATTTGTTACATGTCTGATTCAAGTGTTGGGAGACATAGAACCTAGAGCTAGTTTTGATATATCTACGCTCTTTTTTGTTATTTTTTTTACTGCTGCCTCAGCATATCACAATCCTGCAAAACAGTAGGCCTTTCTAGTAATAGATCTAAGTTATTATGGCCAGTGTTGGTTCCAACTCCAGATTTTGCACAACTGAGAAATTCGATGTTAAACGTTCACAGCGCCGAAAACCCGGTCGTTTAGTTAGGCCACCGGGGTCAGCGACGGGTCACTACACACACTACACTGCGATTGCGCGATTTGTAACCAGGGCCGTCAGAATAACCATCTTGACGCACGTGAGACGTAAGGCTTTGAAAAGTAGAAGACGATAGCTTTTTATAGTTTTGTAATGGCAAGTAGGGAAAGACTGTACATGTTCGCTTAAGAAGATCTAATGCTTACTCATTTTTAAAACATAACAAAAAAAGTGCTCTACACAAGACACCAAAAATTACTTCAAACGAAGGACAAGACATGTGTTTGTGCCCTGACGAAAAGGCATCGTTGTCGGGAGAATAATAGATTTATTTATTTTACGTCTGTACTCAGTAGTGTCAAAATTTACATCCCAAAACAAGCCGTATATAACACAGTGTTCTTCAAAATACAATATAAGTATTATCCTAAAGTTGTTTTGCCACTGGCGTTACTTAAAGAATAGGTGAGATCAAAACTTGCGTGGGTTTCTCTAGCCTGTCATTGATTCTTTGTGCGCGTTATTCGTTTTGCTTGTGACTGGTGACTACTCTCCGTCTCTTGCTCTCACGGCAGTGCCAGGCCAAAACCATGTTGTTTTATTGTTTTATGAATGAAATGCAGTCATGTTCTAATGTATGTTGCTTTGGAAAGACTTTATTTCGAAAATGTCTCCCGAGCAAGGTCATGTCTGTTGCTGTTTAAATTGCAGGAGTCGATGCTTCCGCCCCGTGTGCTCTGTGCACAACGACATTATGAATTGGACTACGTGATGTGATGGCGCTGGCCGCTGATAGGGCTTAGTAGACAATTTATGTCAAGGTCGAGACTGTTGTTAAGCAATTCTAGGCATTGAACGTTTCATACAATCTTCAAATTGAGACGGTGTTGATACATTGACTTTTTGACAGTCTTTCGCATGTATGGGTCACACTGTAGTGGATATAGAATGAAACGCATCAGCAAACTGATATTGTCCAGCAACGAGAGTCCCGACAAGCAAGAAATTTTCAAGTATGAAACGGGAAAAGGACTGTAATACATAGTACCAAAGTCCGTCCCAATCGATAGAGCCGTTTTGAAGCAATCAAGCAAGAAATACACCACTAAAAAATTTTTTTTTTCATTGAATTCCGGCATATTATGAAAACGATACATCGCACTGACATCGGATTTCCACAGACCAGTTGTGTTTTTGTATTTCAGCGGCATTTTTGGTGCTTTTAGTGAAGAAATTAGAGTTAATTAAGTATTAGTATTATTAAGTAAATTAGAGTCCTAAGACGCCCGTGTCATCATTAGCCTGTAACCGATGCCGTAGCCCGCGGCGCATGATCTCGGATTAACGCCGATTAGGTTGCGGTCAGCGTGCGATTTTATGGGTGGCCCGGGACAGAACTAAGTGGCTTGGTTTTGAATGGAATTCGGCGCTGTGAGGATCTAGGTGGATCTGGGCCAGTCGGCTGTCTCGGCGAACCTCTCGAAACGCCAGGTCGGGGCGACCATCAGGTAGCTTGGGTCTCTGTGGAACCGGTGTAATCGGTTGTCCTCTGCGTCGAGTCGTCGCTTCCATGTTGATGGCGGATCCTCTCCATCTCTAGCTCGTGGTTTATTCTTTCTCTTTCCAGCTGAGCCTGTCGTTGAGCCTCTTTTTCTTGAGCTTCCTCCAGTCTCAGCTGCTTTATGCTCAACTGCTCCATTTTAAGTTTCCCCATGCGCTCCTGAGCCTCCAACTGTCGTTCCCTTTTCAGGCCTTCACGGATGTAGTCCCGTATCTCCTGCCCAGTGAGCTCAAGGGCCTCCGCCTCCTGGCTAAGCCTTCCAATAGCCTCTGACATGTTGTGGATATCTTCGATGATCGTTACGCAATTTACTGTACTTAAGAAACATTTCGATGGCCTGGACTGAATCTGATCGGATCCCGGACGAGCCCCCAATATGTAACAGTTGACGTAAATTTCAGCACGTTATGATAGGGAGAGTCAGGTGATCTAAATTGCTACGTTTTAAAAACGAAACTGTCTCGAACCGTCGTAGAAATAAATGAACGATTACCATTAACTTTTAATAACTGGTAGATGAACGCTGGATATCTCACAACCTTTACTTGCGAGGAAGGCATGCAGGTCCACGTAGAAAACTTAGAATGAGTTTAAAAACAGAATCTTGCCCATATGCGGAATAACTAAATCATGCACCCCCACTCACTTGCTTGCGATCCTTTATCTAGAAAGAACGTTCACGAACGGGAAATCCAGAAACTACGGGATGCATAAAGGCCACCTAATCGCACTTATTAGACACGTCACAGAATTACCTCACTCCAAGGCCAATCTAGCGTAATTACTCCGACATGAGTTTATGGTACGTTATGGTACATTATGGTACGTTTTCGACTGAACTACAATAAACAATTACTTCACACAGGGAGACGACACAGAGAAGTAAAACTAGCACACGAGGGGTCGCCGAGGGTTGCAGACAACATTGTTAGCTGGTAGGACTAGGACGCTACATTGCTACATTGTATATAATTTATATCTGTGAAGCTGTGCTTAAAATTTGATTTTATTGATTTTAACCCCCATTCCATGCTTTTAATGCTTGGCTCCAAACCAGAATAGTGGTAACTAGATGTCCCTATAATATACTTTTTATGACATGCGCGGTACTATATATTACGAAATATTATAAAAACCACAGAAAACTGTGGGGTCGCGAATTGTTTTCTGTGTTCCATTTTTTTTTTTCTTGATAAGGCGGAAGCCGAAAATTAGAACATTTTTTGTTTTCTCTTCAGTTTGCTTTGTATCGTTTGGGTTTTATTTTTCACGCGGGAGTTTGCAACATACAACTTTTTCTTGTTGCCCGTTTTTGACATATATATTACGAAACAAACAGGCAAAAATACAGATGTTACATAGCAATAAACATTGCTTATTTTTTAAAAATACATGCTTGAAGTAAACAACTTTTAATGATAGCCATTATCTTCCTTATCTCAATTGTCACCCTCCTGCCAAATTTAAGGCCTGAAGAGTGTATAGTTTGGTCAGTTAGTCATGCCAAAGGTTGCGAGTTACTGAAATATATAATAGATATTAATGAGTTTTGTAAGATGTGTGAAGGGCACAAATTATAAAAATAATTCGTGAGGGGTTTTCACTGTGTAGTGCACAGTAATGCACATCATGCATACGTTAGCCTAGGCTCGCGGCTAAAGTAAAAGGGCGTGACCCTCCAGTATCGGATGGAAAGGGGAGCAATCCCAGCACACTAGCTCCTGAGTCAGTGATAATTTGAGTAGTATGACCTGCACTGCTATGCAGTGTCTGTGTTATTGGCTGTCAGTTGATCACTGTTGATCACTGCTGTTATAATCCCATTCCTAATATTATCGATGGTGTTATAATGTTGTGTTGGGGTATGTGTTCGACTGCATATTTTTTTATGTTAAATTTAAAACTTCACTTTCAGACCATGTCAAATACTAAAGGACAAGGTGTATACATTTCAACATCAGACCTGCAGGGCCACATTTTATTTACGCTAAGTGCACTAACAATTTCGACTAGATCTATTTATGTAGTAAGGATAAATATCAGCAGCATCAATTTCATAATCAATAATACTTCATTACAAGTCTAGCTCTAGGGTTCCTATAATATCATTTAACTTCTGTTCTCGCTACTTATCTAACTAAATTATTTCTACCTCCAAGAACTGGACTGCTTACTGTATGTCAATATATTAATAGGCCTATATTCTCTGGAGACATAAGGTCATCTCAGATACCGGTAGCCTAATTAAACTTATAGGTCTAGGTCCCGCCCGTCGAAGTGACGTCGGCACAGTTAAATATAATTCAAGGGTGGGCTGGCAACTCCCAGCCTCACCCAGACAATTCAATCACAGTTATATAATTCACACATTAATACTAGTTCTAGGAATCACAGCTAGATCTATATATTTGGCATCTTGCATTCTCCGGCCAGCACTCCTGGTATTGCTCCCTATTGCTTAAAATGACGTCATCAAAAAATACTGTCCTTGCATCCTTGACCTTATCTACAAATGACGTATTCCCTTTAACAACATTTGGTATTGACATCCCCCACCCCAGTGGAAATTTTAAGGAAAATTTACACGATAGGATCCAAGAGACTCCAAAGGTAGAAAAGTTAGCTCTAAGATGGGTAAAAAAATTTAACTAAGAACGTGCATATTGGCTGGACAAAAAAATTTACACAATCATTTATGCAACGTTCTGTAAAATCTCATCTATAGAGAGTCCCGACAAGCAAGAAATTTTCAAGTATGAAACGGGAAAAGGACTGTAATACATAGTACCAAAGTCCGTCCCAATCGATAGAGCCGTTTTGAAGCAATCAAGCAAGAAATACACCACTAAAAAAAATATTTTTTTTATTGAATTCCGGCATTTTCACTTCATACTTCATACAATCACACTTCTCACAAACATTTATAATGATAATAATTACTTTACTGTATACTTTTGAATTAAAGTATAAATATATTCACACAGTCACGCCTCACTGAAGAACCATACTCATAATTATTTTGTCAACACATATATTGATACATGTATGCACATTCACAAACAATATATTATTAAGTAAAGTATTGTGGCATCCTATGGCAGCAGTAGCTCTGGTTGCTTGGTTTGCCATTACTCCATCTCATTGACCCGCAGACAAGGGCGTCAGGTTTGTCAGTAGCTCAGGTCACAGTCCGGAATGACGCTAGTGGAAAGAGGATATTCACAAGAAAGAATGTAAAAATTGTTCATAAATTAGTGAACAATATAATGTGAATCTATCCACCGTCCAGAAATGAGGCGGAAAAGCGCCATCCAACCCCAATACAAGACAGACTCTTTAATAGGTAAATTAAATTAAACGGGACAAAACATCAGCTTGTGAATTGTCATCGCCAGGGATAGCCCGGATAACAAACTGGTACTCTTGTAGTGCAAGACTCCATCTTGTTAATCGAGCATTTTTAGCCCTGTTTGATTTCAGGAGCAACAACGGACGATGGTCCGTTTCAATTATAAACTCAGACATGAGTAAATAATGAGAGAATGCGAAATAATAGCGAGGCACTCTCGCTCGATAATTGCGTATCGGCTCATTCCCTATCGAGCAACTTGCGGCTGGCGTACATGCATGGCCGCAAGGAATCCTCCCGTTCCTGCAGCAACACAGCTCCTATTCCCTTGTCCGACGCATCAGTGCGGACAATAAATGTTTGGTGTATATCTGGCAGTATAAGAATGGGGGAAGTGGAAAACAATCGTTGAACAGTCCGAAGGGCATCCGCACATTCGGGTGTCCATGTTACTGAAAAGGAAAATTCATTCTCGTTAGGTCCGACAACGGAGCCGTAAGCGAAGAAAAATTTGGAATGAACTTTCTATAGTAATTGAGGAAGCCCAATAATCTACGAACTTGAAGCTTTAAAATCGTAGTGATCTTATTGTCGTCCGGGGTCTGAACGCCATGGGCAATTTTATGGCTCAGAAGATTGATTTGATTGTATCCTAGAAATACCTTACTGGGTTTAGCGGTAAGGCCAGCTCGACGAAGAGCGATAAAAACTTCTCGTAGGGCCGCTAGGTGGCCCGACCAGTCGGCCCGACAAATGTCGTCGAAGTACGACAAAACAGAACACATGTGTTGGAGCAAGATTGTCATCATGCGCGCGAAAGTCGCAGGGGCTGTAACCAACCCAAAGGGCATGTAACGCCACTGCATCAGAACCAAGGGGGTCTGAAAGGCGGTATATTGTTGCTATTTTCCTCAAGGGGAATTTGCCAGTATCCCTTGGAGAGGTCAAGTTTTGAAAAAATCGTTGCCCTCGCCAACTGTGCAAAAATCGGCTCAGCATCATATATCGTAACCGCATTAAGTTTACGATAGTCAATACAAAAGCGCACTGTATCATCTTTCTTTTTGACTAGGACGATGGGCGAGAAATATGGGCTCGTCGATCGCTCTATCACTCCCAGCTGAAGCATGTTACGTACCTCGGTTATTATGGTATCCTGTGCGTGTAGAGGACGCGGGTACGGTTTAACAAAGACGGGTACATCCGCCTGTAATCGTATGACATGCTGTACCAAGGAGGTACAACCTGGTAAATCAGTAAAAACCGTAGTAAATTCATGAAGCAAATCTGTTATATCCTGTATCTGCGACGTAGACAGGTCTGGATTGATATGTACATCAGCCACATTTTCCGAAGCTTGCAATGCAGGGATTGATGTATTTATATTTATAGGGTCATCATCATCAATTGCAACCAAGGCCGCATTGGCCTGTGCAACTGCATGACCGCGATTGTTCTGACGATTATTATGGTCGGATAGGTATTCCTTGAGCATATTGATATGGAACACTTTGTCCTGTCCTCGAATTTTTATCAGATAATTAACCCTGGAAAGTCTCTTTAGGACCATAAAAAGTCCCTTCCAAGTAAGCAGGAGTTTATTTTTCGTCTCCGGTAGGAGAACAAGAGTTTGGTCTCGACGGATAAGGTTCGCAATTTGCTACCTTGATCGCGATATGATTTATAAATGCTCGCCTGCGCACTTGATGATTTTTGTGCAAGTTGACATGCATTACGAATTCGTTGTCGAAGGTCGACAACGTATTGATACGCGGATCGCGTATCGTTTTCGTCGGTGTCTGATCCGGCGAATAAATCATGCAGTATGGCCATTGGGCCACGCGGTTTGCGACCACACAGTAATTCGAATGGGGAAAAACCCGTCGATGCATTTGGTAGTTCTCGGTAGGCAAACAGAATAGCGGGGAGCTGACGATCCCAATCACTTAGCTTATCGGCATAGCTTTTATGCTAGCATTCCATCTTTCACAGCATCCATTAGATTGTGGGTGGTAGGGAGATGTCAATCTTTGTTTAATGCCTACTAATTCCAGGACTTTCTTAAAAAGGTCAGAGGTAAATTGTGGTCCTCTGTCCGATAAGATTTCAACCGGAAATCCAACGCGTGAGAAAACAGTAATAAGGGCTTCAGCCACATGATCGGCTGAAATGTCCTTTAGTGGAATGGCCTCTGGCTAACGGGTTGGTGGTAATTGACAGAAAGTATGAACCGATGGCCTCTGTCTGATTTTTGCAGAGGACCAACTATATCTACGGCGACGCGCTCAAATGGTCTGGAGACTGCTGGCATTTCCTGCAGAGGAGCTCGCGTTGCTCTTCCTTTAGGAGTACATTTTTGACATACGTCACATGTTGATACGAAGCGGTTAACATCCGCGTAAATGCTGGGCCAGAAGAATTGCGATAATATTCGAGACTTAGTTCTGGCCTTCCCTTGGTGACCCGCTAGGGAAGTGTCATGTGCGAGACGAAGAATGTCGCGGCGGAAAGATCTAGGTACCACAAGTTGCATAATCGTCTCCCGCTTGTTCCGAAAATTACGATATAATAAGTCATCTTTGATAAGAAACTTTGAGGTATCCGGCGCCGTAGGATCAACTTTAGCGAACAACGGTTTGAGTGTGGGGTCTGAGTGTTGTTCGTCATGGAATGTACTAGAAGTTATGTTCAATTCAATCGTAGGGTTACGCAATGTACCATCTGGTCGTCGACCCGATTGCAGGCATGTTGTCGCGCAAGCAACATTCTCATCTTCAGTCCAAATTTCCAAGTCACCGATAGGAAACTTTGTCACTTGAGGTATATTCCCTATAATTAAATCAGCAACCGGATTAGATAGTACACATGCGGTAACAATATCTGTAAGAAAAGGTGTGTCAATATAAACCTCCGCGAGACGGAATCGCTCGACGGATCCGCCAAAAGTAATACAAGTTGCCTCTTTGTCAATAAATTGTGTCGGACGGACTAGCGTCTCCCGAACGCCGATATTTGTGCATCTGGAGTCCCGTAGAACAGACGCGCGCATCGCGTTAACGCCGCCCTGGTAAAGTGTTAACTCGCCCAACTCATGTAGGGCCGACATGACTGGAATAGCTTTTGATTGACATGAAGATTTAGTGTGACCGTCATCCTCATAGGGTGTAGATTGAACAGAGCAGGCATTTGCCGACTCCATTTTAACTGTACAATATTTTTGTATGTGGCCGAATCTATTACACCTATAGCAGTAATACGTTCTCTATCGTATCCACGATAAGGTCGACCCTGCGGTTTATCATAATCATTATTTTCAAAATGCACGCGCCGGGGTGGTCCCTGAGGCCGGCTATATTGATGGCCTGGATAATTACCACGAGGCCCGTTAAAAGAATAGCCCTGGTATTCCACGAGGGGATGGATTAGTGCGACACGGAAAATCCCGTGGTCTATGAAACGACGGCTCTGATTGAGAGCGCAGATTTGGGGCCTGACGACGAGTCGGCCTTGAACGATCGTGTCCGGTTGGCACAGTTTTGCCAACGCCGGTATAACATGGTACTGTAGTCCCAGGCTTTGCCAAAGGACGATTTGGGTGGGCGGGCGCATAACGTTCCGCACACGATGTTGTTTCATCGGAGGATGTCGGTGCTCGGTGGGCAACCAAATCAGAGTGACATGCAATGTAAATTTGGTCTTTTAAGACCAAATCATAAAGTTGAGAATAATTCCCTGCGGTCACGCCCGCGAGTTCGATCCAACGATTCAAATAATGTTTAAGTCGATCTACATATGTCGAGAAATTCTCAGATGCCTCTGGTTTACAACAGCGAAATTTCTGATGGAACCCATCTTCCGTATGCTGAAATCGCTTAAGCAACGCTGTCTTAAGTTTCTCATAATTATCTGCATCCTCTACTTTTAGGCTATGAAAGACCTCGAGAGCCTTACCTGTTAGCAAATTTGAAAGGCAGGAACTATACATTTCGCGTGCAGTTCGAATCGATGTAAATACGCGTCGATCCGGTCAACCTTCTCATTGAAAGTTGGAAGCTTTGGTTTTCCAGCGTAGTTATTACCGACAGAAGAGATTCCCGCTCTAATTTCTTTAATGTTATCTCATGTTCCCTTTTTTCTCTCCCCACAGCCTCCTTTTCTCTTTCTCTTTGTTCCTTTTCTCTCTCTCTCTGCTCCCTTTCTCTCTCTCTTTCTTCTTTTTCTCTTCGTCTTGTGCGTTCCTCCAACCGATCCTCACGGTCTCGGTCATCCTTTATTTGTTGTTGGCACCAAGAGGCGCGTTGCTCTTCCGGTACCCCGAGGGCCTTGGCATATTCGATATATTTAGCGAAATCGGCCATGATGCCGATTAAAATTTGTTGCTCAAAACACCTATATATAACAGTCGCCTTCCTTTCAATACTAATAACAGTGTCCTATGTTACCACTCTCCTCCTCAAGGTCGAACTGATGGCAGTCTTCAACCTCGGGAGACTTCAGGCAAAAACCAAAACCAAAAGTACTCAAGTCTGTGACCTACTATTTGCTGATGATTGTGCACTTCTGGCACACGATGAGGATAGCATGCAAAACTGTGTTAATAAGTTCTCTAGTGCCTGTGACAACTTTGGCCTCACAATAAGCACAAAGAAGACGGAAGTGCTCCATCAGCCTACTCCAGACGACAAGTATCCTGTGACCCCAAATATCAAAGTCCATGACAGTCTTCTGAATGTGTCGGAGAACTTCACCTATCTTGGCAGTACACTGTCTTCCGCGGCTCGTGTTGATACTGAAATTCTCTCAAGAATCAGCAAAGCCAGCTCTGCATTTGGCAGGCTTCGAAAGAGAGTATGGGATGTTGCCGGCATTCGCACAGACACCAGGCTGAAAGTGTACAATGCTGTGGTCCTTCCCACCCTACTCTATGGGGATGAAACCTGGACAGTGTACCAATCGCATGCCAGAAAGCTAAATCACTTTCATCTGGCCTGCCTTACAAAGATCCTAAGGATCAAATGGCAGGATAAAATTCCAGACACTGAGGTCCTCAATCGTGCCAAGGAATTGAGCATCTTCTGCCACCTGAAAAAAATTCAGCTACGTTGGGCAGGACATGTTGTCAGAATGCCCGACTCCAGACTCCCTAAGCAAATCTTCTTCTCTGAGCTCTCCAATGGAACGAGGAATGTTGGGGCCCCAAAGAGACGTTACAAAGACACTCTCAAGCAATCACTGAAGGCCTTTGCCATTGATGTGAGTGAGTGGGAAAAGCTCTCGCTTGATCGTGCAAATTGGAGGGCGGCCCTTACCAGAGGCAGCAAAGCATGGGAAGCTGACAGAGTCCAGCAGGCTATCAAAAAAAGAGAACGGCGCAAGAAAAGGCCCAGTGGTACTGAACCAACGGAGCACTCTTGTCATTTATGCGGAAGGGTCTGCAGGGCAAAAATAGGACTTATCAGTCACATGAGAAGCCATAAGTCATGAAAGAACAGTCTTTCCATTCTGTCCTCTGTGTCCTTTAGTTCTCTTTATTGTCCATGTGTTGAAATTCTCAACAATTTCTGTTCTTTATTCCTCTGGTGTTGTTAAGGTCATCATCATACCTGATGGACGAACTATTATTATTATTTATTATTATGTTACCACTGCTTGAAAAATGTTCTCTCTCTCCCTGTATATAGCAGGCAGTATCAGTCCCACTGCAAAAATTTTATTTCCCTCTTTCTATATATATAGACAAAGCAGTGCCGTCTGTCCTTTAATCCCACTGCAAAAATTTTATTTCTCTCTCTCTTAATATAGATAAAGCAGTGCCGTCTGTCCGTTAATCCATGGCCTTCGTAACTACATGGCCAAACCCAATGCCGATATGCAGGTAAGTGACGTCACGGGATGCGGCGGTACCGTCTCAAGGCTGCGCTCTCTAGGCCAAGGCTACAGGAAACAAAGTTTGAATACCGGCACTATAACAATGCTTGTGTGTTGACTGCTGTTTCTTGTCTTTGTGTGGATTTATTAGACTTATTGTTATTCTCAAGATTGGATATTTGTTGTGTCGGTATCACGTCTTCTCACGTCTTGGAGACCGCACACACAGTGACACTGGCATATTTATGTGGTCAGTACCCTCCTAACAGTTAACCTTGTCTTTGTCTCCTCTCCACCTGTCCTAGGGTCGTTGTACATCGTGAGAAAGCAAGTTCGTTGTCCGTCTTTGTTCTTGTTTGACTATATATGTAGGATGCCTGGGAGTCGGTGTAGTAGACGTGTACCTGTGCTATGCCTATCTGTACAGTGTTCATTTATATGTGAAATTATTTCTGTGTATAACGTATACCTATACAGTGACAGTAACTTTCATATATAGACTTATGTGTGTCGATTAAATGTCAACTCTGTATACCATACAGAAGGACTTACGTTATTCTGTAATATTCTAAAAAACCCACGCACGACACCACAATATTCAATGTGAAAATGCCTAGAAAGTGCTGTGTTCCAGGTTGTAGAGGAAATTACGACGATGGTGAGAAAGTTTCTGTGTTTAAATTCCCGACTGAATCGACAAGGCGAGATCTATGGCTAAGTAAAATTCCTAGAGCTGACTTTACTCCTACATCTCAGTCTGTTGTGTGTGCTAAACACTTTAGTGATCAGTTCCTCATCCGATCTGATTCTGTTACAAGACCAGACGGAAGTGTTTTGACGGTGCAAAGATCAAAACCAAAACTTAGGGATGATGCTTACCTGTCAATTTTTCCAAATTGTCCATCGTATTTGTCTGACGAACCAGCTCCAAAAAGAAAAACACCGGAGGAAAGGCTTAGGGAGGCCCAGCAAAGAGATGAGGAATCATTTTCTGATTGGTTAGAAAGTGACAAAATAGATACTTTTTCGGATTTTGGTAACAGTCTAAACAGTCATGTATCAGGGACCGTCTGGATTTATAGGCTACACAACAATGTTGAAAAACATGCCACTACCAGCACCAATTTATCCGACGAAAAGGAAAGTCCATACTGGAGTTTTTACAATTTACAAGATTTACTTAGCAGCAAGCCAGCTTTAGTTTCGGCAATTAGAGTACATTCTGACATGCACGTAGAGATTTTCACACAAGAGAATACAGGTATTGTTCAAGTTCCAAACACATCTTTGAAATGGCTCTTTGGTCAGCAATCTCCCCTTATCCTCACATCCTGGTCACAGTTTGATACAATGCTATCACACTTCGCCAGTGCCAGCGCCAAAGAGATGGATGTCAAACAGCAAATTCAAGTTTTTGTTGATGGCTTGCAGAATTTGTGCTTAGACGAACCAGCAGAAGAAACTGATGAACACAGCGAAGACCAGGTTTTACCACTGAAAGACAAACTTTCCTTTTTGGTGGAACAGTTAAAGCTATTGTCTTCTCCGGTGAGACGATACTCATCTGAAACACTGCTTTGGGCTTTTCAAATTTTTGCAGCAGCCCCTAGAACCTATTCTAGTTAAGAAACTCTCATTTAACTCTACCACATACTTCATATTTGAAGAGACTTTCATCAGTATTTACTATTGGAAGCGGATTGACAGATGGAAGCGTTCCCGAGGAATATTTGAAGCAAAAGTGTCAAAGTTTGAATGAGGGAGAGAGAATGGTAATTTTAATGTTAGACGAAATTCATGTCGCGCACCAAGTATCCTACAAAGAGGGAAAACTGGAAGGCACAGCCTCAAATTCTCTATCTCAAGAAGCCAGCACAGCTCAAGTTTTCATGGTATCATCCCTGTTATGCAAAAGTAAAGACGTGGGAATTGTTCCTGTCAAAAATTTGACCACTGATTTGTTGTACGACATGCTTCTTGAGGTTCTGAAATTGCTCCACAGTATAGGATATTCTGTTGTATGCGTGATCTCAGACAACAACAGAGTAAATCGTAATGCATTTACCAAAATGTGTGGAGGAGAACTGAAGCTTTCTACACAGAATCCCTTCAGCAGTTCTGAGAAATTGTTCTTTCTGTTTGATACTGTGCATATATTTAAATGTATCAGAAATAACTGGCTTGCTCAGAAAGATGTGGAGAAAACACTCCAGTTTCTTTCATTTGAAAGTTCTGCCTGTACTGAAATTATGAAAGCATCATTTTCTCATTTAAGAAAGTTGTATTCTGCTGAAAAGTCGTCTGCACTAAAACTGGCACCGGCACTGAACCAAAAGGCTTTGTATCCAACAGCTACTGAAAAGCAGAACGTCAAATTGATGCTTAAAGTTTTTGATCAACGAAATATTTTGCCTTACAGCATTTTGAGAAGCACTGGCAGGAAGATACACGAGGCACTAGAGAATTTCTAGACATAATTCTACGTCTGTGGAACATAGTTAATGTTAAACATCCATACAAAGCTAAGAGACTCAGGAATGACGACTTTAAAGTTATAACCTCCATCTCTGATATGAACATGCAGTATATGAAGAAAGCAGTTGAATGGCTTCAGGAGTGGCAGAAGTTAAATCTGAAACCAAGAGAAGGCACTATATCGAACGAGACAATGACTGCTCTGGATTATACACTGAGAGGCTTACAAGAAATTTCTTCCTACCTGTTAGATTAAAAAAAGTTCAAATAATTATATTTTACTTGGCAAGTTCCAAACTGACAACCTTGAATTTAGATTTAGTCAGTACAGACAAATGAGTGGATGTAACTTCCACGTGTCGGTCCAACAGTTACTTGAAGGAGAAAAAAAGCTCAAGCTAATTAGCGTCCTAAAACTGGTTTCAGCGTCCAAAGGGACTTTAACACTCAAAGATGTCACTGAACCTCTGGAGGAAACAGTTACCCAACTGAAAGATTCTTCAGCTCAACAGTATATAGTTTCTGCCATTGATCCCCGACTGTGAGAACGTCGAATTAACAGAGGAACAACAAAAAGCTTTAGTATTTGTGTCAGGTTATGCAGTCTCCAAAGTACTGCCGCGCACCAACTGTGACGACTGCAAGAACGAGTTAAGACTAGACAAAACGCTTCATGTGGAGGGGACTGATGATTGTTACACCTATTTGTCTGCTCTAGACAGAGGAGGTTTAGTGTGGCCGTCTGATCTTGCCGTGTCAATTATTACAGAAGCTTTCAAAGTTTTTCAAGTTCTGGTTGGAAAAGATGACAGTGAGAATAAATTTCTGCAGACCACAAACCACAGAATAATTCTTTTGCAATTGTCCCTGCGAAGAGTTATGGATCTGGAATTATGTCAAGGAAAATGTGAAGAATGCGGGGTTCTTTATGAAGAGGTGGCTGCCAAATGTATCAAACCAGTGGTAAATATTTTCCTGAACAATTATTCTAAAAGCTTCTGTGACCAGGCATCATCTGCAAATCTATATATCTATATAATAAAGCTACAACAAAACCCCTAATAGTCCTATGGACACGGAAACTACACAACGCACCGACCTGAAATTTGGCACAAAGAATTATGGGATAGCGAACATTGTTCCTATCGCTATACACAAACAAAACCGTTGGTTATTTCTGAGTTAATCGGTAAATGCGGTTATAATTAAAGACTAAATTCACGAGAGCGTTTGATCCGAAATTTACGATCAATAAGATATTGATGTATGTTTCTAATAATAGCCCACTTCCGCCTACACATGACGTTATCACTTCCTGTGATGTGTTCACTAACAAACAAACTAACCCGTGCGCAAATCATTGCCATTTGACGGATGCTGACGGAATGCGCAGGATGTCAACACGCAAAGGGAGAGCAGTAAAACTCATCTAAAAACAAACAAACAAACAAACAAAAATAAAATAAAGCTAAAGGAACAGGCAAAATGAAGCAGGTCCATAATAATCACCCAGAACTGAAACTAATAAATCGATTTATCCCGGACAGGGCCGGGCAACTCAGCTAGTACTTCAAGAAAAGTGAAGACGTTCACCAAAAGGATTTAGTTCTATCCGTCTGAGCAGCTCCTTATGTCCAGCTAAGGTAAAGCATGTTCATGTTTGCAAGTTTCCATCTGTCTTTTCTCCTGTCTATCAAGTGTGCATGTGCTCTCTCTCTCTCTCTCTCTCTCCTTTCCCTATTTTTCTCGTTTCTTTCCTTACAGACACGAAAGATATAGGAGTGGTGAACACATTATACATGTATTAAAATACAACAGTGGCCTAATCTATTATTCTGTCGATATTTCCTTATTAAATATATCGGTATGCTGCTTAAGATAATAATATTATCATCAACCTACTCAGGCTAGCAATATTGGTGTCTATAATGGTAGATAAGTAAAGTAAGTCGTCGGACAAACTCTAAGCCTTGGCTTCCCGTTGATCTATTCCGTTTTAAATAATAATTAATAGTAGTAGTCACTTTTTAGTGGTCGAATTTTAAGACTTGCAGATCTACAGTGTAAACATTCTTTCATCTTAAGGCACATGCATGCTACATCTTGCTTTGAGTAATACGACAACACAAGTACCGGTACGGTACACATTACGTTGGTACACTGAAAACACCTCTGAAGAAAGCCAAGCATCGCCGCTTGCTGTGACGTCACGCGCCCGCTGTGTTTGGCCATGTAGTTACGAAGGCCACGGTTAATCCCACTGCAACAAAATATACATTTAACGCTCTCAACGCGACGAATCAGTGTCCTAAGTTATCACTGTCAAAATTTATCTCTCTCTCAATATTCAACGTGATATTAGCACGTGAACAAAATTATATCTCTCTCTCTCACTTATTAGTACCAGATTACAATTCAACGTGGTTTTAGCACGTGAAATACCTCAGGCATATATTGTAAATCAAGGAATATCAATACAATATTTAATTAGTTATAAGGAAAAAATTACACTGAACAGGACGCTAGACTCACAAGCAAGACGAACGATAACAGACCCTACAGCCCTAACTTATGTACAAGATAGTTTTAAGAAAAAGGACAGGAGAGACATCTTCCTAAAGAAAGGGAGGAAGCAAAGAACGCCACAATCTATACGAATAAATGGATCCCTACAGAACTATTCACAGTATAGCAAATCCCCCCGAGTTATCTATAGCCAACGATACACGTTCTGCACCCGATTGGCAAAGAAGATATGCTAAACTACGATCCCATCCAACCACCCGCTAAACTAAACTGAACATGTAAAAAGATAAAAAGCCTGTAAATGATGAGGAAGGAGAACACTTCAACCTCCCCAAAAATGGCACTCGGATGTTTCACTTAACTTTTTTTTATAGGAATTTAGATGGTGGTTTCCTCAATCCATAGCTCGCATTCCCAAGTCCAAAAGTCTCGTTTTCTGTCAGAGGTAGATTATAGATCTATGGTGGATGTTGTCCCTCGCCGTGATCGTCGGGTCAATGGGATCGACAGAACATCATATGAAATTCAAGCAAAAAATTTATATCAATATACAATGTATATATCATCTTATTATATTATATTATTCCTCCTTTAAATAATGGCTGTCTCCTTACTAAGTTACTACCTTAAATTATTTAAGAGTGTCCCTATCTAAATGTTAAGTTATGGTAAGGTAATAAAAGTTCTTTAGGGGGTCCCTCTCCAGTTGTTATGAATGGGATTTTGGGGATATTGTAAAAGTCAGGAGTGGAGAGACAGGTTCCCAGAATATGATCATAGGAAGGACCCTATCAGAAAGGAAAGAGCAGGTGCAGATATTCCGCCTCCGGACAGGACACTGTGGCCTCAACCACCATGCCCACAGAATAGGCTTGTCGCAGACAAACCAGTGTCCATGCGGAGCCGGCCCTGAGACTCCAGAGCATGTCCTCCAGGACTGTCCACTCCACAGGACGGAACGACAAAACTATTGGCCTAGTCTCACGGACCTACACACCAAGCTGGCAGACCTTCACCTGACTACCCAGTTCCTGGCCCACACTAAACTAAAAGCACGACTTGGAACGCTGAAGAAGAAGAAGAAGAAGTAAAAGTCCCCTCCAGTTGTTATAATCCCACTCCTAATATTATCGATGGTGTTATAATGTTGTGTTGGGGTATGTGTTCGACTGCATATTTTTTTATGTTAATTTTAAAACTTCACTGTCAGACCATGTCAAATACTAAAGGACAAGGTGTATACATTTCAACATCAGACCTGCAGGGCCACATTTTATTTACGCTAAGTACACTAACAGTTTCGTCTAGATCTATTTCTGTAGTAAGGATAAATATCAGCAGCATCAATTTCATAATCAATAATACTTCATTACAAGTCTAGCTCTAGGGTTCCTATAATATCATTTAACTTCTGTTCTCGCTACTTATCTAACTAAATTATTTCTACCTCCAAGAACTGGACTGCTTACTGTATGTCAATATATTAATAGGCCTATATTCTCTGGAGACATAAGGTCATCTCAGATACCGGACCGGTAGCCTAATTAAACTTATAGGTCTAGGTCCCGCCCGTCGAAGTGACGTCGGCACAGTTAAATATAATTCAAGGGTGGGCTGGCAACTCCCAGCCTCACCCAGACAATTCAATCACAGTTATATAATTCACACATTAATACTAGATGCAGTTCTAGGAATCACAGCTAGATGATCTATATATTTTGCATCTTGCACTCTCCGGCAAGCACTCCTGGTATATGCATCATACTCTCCTACTGGATAAATGTCATGCTCTTCCCATCAATTTCATTGTCGATGTCATCAAGTGATTCTATCTTCAATTACTTACGAACAGTGGACAGTAGCGTTGGACAAATTCAGGCATATGGATCATAAACTAGATCTTCATCTAGCCATGTTGTATTTTTAAATATTAAAAGATTCATTCAAGTAGAATCATCACTGACCCCTTCACGGAAGGACGTTCTGCCTGGAATGGAGTCACCCCCGTCAGCTGCTCTCTCGGCTGCCTATTGATTATCAATACGCCTGCATTGATTGGTTATCAAATTAACGGCTAAGTGACGTACACAAATAAGTTCTCACCCCCACGTTGAAAACGGGGTGTTAATCTTTATCGATAGCACATTATATTTCCATCTTGATATCCACCATCTCCCCTAGTATATATATTCCCGCTGATTATCTATAGCCCATTCACCATAACACCAGTGATATTCTATTTACTAGAATAGGGGAGGTGGTGGAGACTTGGGACGGAGGGGACTTGGGACAGGGTTGATTGCCAGAGTTCTACTTGGACCATAATCTTGTGGTCCATAATATCAAAGGCCCATGGCAACAGGAAGTTGTTAAAACAACAAAATCTGGCCAAAAGCCTTCTTGGTAATGTTGACAGAAAATACAAATTTTGTGCTGCAGAAAAAAAATGTTTGGGTTCTGCTTTTTACAGTTGTATCTTCTTTCGGCCGAGAGTTCTGGATCTGGTAAGTATTGTGTGCCCGTCTTAAAACATCAATAGCCAACGTTCCCATAAAATGTAGAAGCAGAGGGGAACTAAACCAAAATGGCTAGTGTTTGATATGAGGTAAGGGTGGGGAGACTTGGGACAGGCTAAAATAAGGATGGGGAGATTTGGGACAGGCTGTCCCAAGTCTCCCCGTCATGATTTTTGGCGTGTATCAGTCTCCACCAGACATCATCACAATAGATAGGGGCCTAAGTGGATGTTTCTCTTCCTAATTATTATTTTCTTCTGTGTGCTTATGAAGACAAGTGGTCATTAAACTACTTATGAGCCAGTATAACTCACTTTGCTGGGTCTAGATTTACATTGTAGGGCTTCTATTTCTGTGCAAAATGCACAAGCCAAATTCTAAGAGTGTGTGTCCTATTAATAGGCCCTATTCTAGCGTAGATGTTGGGTGTTTGGCTCTTTTATTAAGGCAATATTTAGGCTATTTATTATGGTTCCTATTGATATAGCCTTGGCCTATCCACTAACTTTTTTTGTTTTGCTTTCATTCCATTCACAGAAAATGCCTAGGACTTACACAAAGAAGACTGATCGGCCAAGCCACCCTCATGCAGTATACGAGGCAGCTGTCCAAGATATTTTGAAAGGAAAAAGTTTAAGAACAGTTGCCAGAGAAACTGGGTTGGCGAAGTAAACATTGGCACGAAAAGTCACAGCCTTTCGCAATGGGGAGACTGACAATCTGGGTTCTGACTTTAGAAAGGCTCAGATTTTTACAGACAGAGAAGAGGACATCATTGCCCAATATGTAGTGAAATGCTCTGAAGTATTTTATGGGCTTACAATCATGCAGGTTCACCAACTGGCATATGAAGCAACCACAGTGAACAACATTGATGTCCCCAAACAGTGGAAAGACAATAAAATGGCCGGTGACGAGTGGCGTAAGGGATTTATGTCTCGTCATCAGGGTATTGTGTTGCGAACACCAGAGACCACATCTATGGCACGTGCCAGTGCATTCAACTGGCACAACGTTAATAATTTCTTTGATCTGCTTGAAAATGTTATTGAATCTTCTGGGGCGAATGCCCTGTCCATATACAACCTCGACGAAACAGGTTTCACAACTGTTCAAAAACCTCCAAAAACTCTGGCACCCAAAGGCAAAAAGCAGATTGGCCAGGTAACATCTGCAGAGAGAGGTGTTTTGATTACTGTCTGTGCCATTGTTAGTGCATCTGGGAATACTATTCCACCCGCATTTGTTTTCCCACGAGTTAACTTCAAGCCCTATATGTTGAATGGGGCTCCAGAAGGCAGTCTAGGATTGGCGAATCAATCGGGTTGGATGGACACCGACAACTTCTTAAAGGTCTTGAAACACTTTATCGCCCACGCTAAACCAACAGCTGACAACCCAGTTCTACTAATCATGGACAACCATGAAAGTCATCTTTCACTCGAAGGACTGTTCTACTCAAAACAAAACCATTGTACTATTTTGACACTTCCACCTCACACGAGCCAAAAAACTCAGCCATTGGTCAGGTCCGTGTTTGGTCCATTAAAATCCGCCTACAACAGGGCACTGCAAAGTTGGATCATGAGATATCTTGCCATACCAGTTGCACAGATTGTTGGTAACGCATGGTTACAAGCAATAACTCCTCGAAACATCCAAAGTGGATTTGAAGCAGCAGGCATTTGGCCTTTCAACAGAGACGTTTTTAGCGATGAGGATTTCGCTGCCTCTGATGTGACCGACCGAGATTTTCCCCTTGGAGCCAACGTTCCCCAAGCTTCAACCTCTGGAACCAACGTTCCCCAAGTTTCAACCTCTGGAAACAACGTTCCCCAAGCTTCAATCTCTGGAACCAACATTCCCCAAGCTTCAACCTCTGGAACCAACGTTCCCCAAGCTTCAAACTCTGGAACCAACGTTCCCCAAGCTTCAAACTCTGGAACCAACGTTCCCCAAGCTTCAACCTCTGGAACCAACGTTCCCCAAGCTTCAACCTCTGGAACCAACGTTCCCCAAGCTTCAACCTCTGGAACCAACGTTCCCCAAGCTTCAAACTCTGGAACCAACGTTCCCCAAGCTTCAACCTCTGGAACCAACGTTCCCCAAGCTTCAACCTCTGGAACCAACGTTCCCCAAGCTTCAACCTCTGGAACCAACGTTCCCCAAGCTTCAACCTCTGGAACCAACGTTCCCCAAGCTTCAACCTCTGGAACCAACGTTCCCCAAGCTTCAAACTCTGGAACCAACGTTCCCCAAGCTTCAACCTCTGGAACCAACGTTCCCCAAGCTTCAACCTCTGGAACCAACGTTCCCCAAGCTTCAACCTCTGGAACCAACGTTCCCCAAGCTTCAACCTCTGGAGCCAACATTCCCCAAGCTTCAACCCCTGGAGCCAATGTTCTCCATGGAACCACCACATCCTCTGATGTAGGCCCACTGCCTAGGCATGCACGGACATTTTCATCTCCTTTCGATTTCAGAGGACTACCCAAGGCACAGCCCAGGAAAGCGTCAAATACGGGCAGGAAGAGAGGGAAATCCATGGTTGCAACAAGCACTCCAGAATTGGATCGAATGAAAGCTGCTTCTACTTCTAGACTTGGTTTAGGCAAACGTGTAAGCAAGTCTCTCTGTTTTGAAGGTGATGATGACTCAGATGATATGGAAATTGAAGATTTAATTGAACCGCCAGAAGATAGTGATGAGATGGATGATGTCATTCAAATGGGAACAGTTTCAGAAGTAACAGTGGGTTCATATGTTTTGTGTGAATTTGCAGGAAAAAGGAAAATGTGCTATTATATTGGTGAAGTCATTTCAGGGAAAGATGAAGATGATGACATTGAAATTAGGTTTTTAAAGAAAAGTACAAAACAGGATGGAAAATTTGTCATAAGCACAGAGGAGCCGGCCAGTTTCCCTCTTCAGATGTGAGAGCCGTGTTGCCGCAACCCACCCAGACTGGTACCACGGCCCGAACAAAGGACTTTCTGTCATTCAATGTTAACTTTGGTGTTCAGTAGGGACAAGATTTAATTTCATGCTTTCATTCATTGTTTTTCTGTTCATGTTTTGTTTTGTTTTTTAAATCTTTTTTAAATTTTCATCATCACCGCCGAGTAGAAGTCCTGCTTTGTGGCATGTTTTCTTAAATCTTTAATTGTTATCATCAATAATCTTATAAAAGTCACAATTAGTGCCTTACTTGTTGATTCTGGTTTAATTCTTATCATCTGAAATGCATTGTCCCAAGTCACCCCATGTGGTGTCCTGAGTCTCCACCGACTGTCCCAAGTGTCCACCCAACAGTAGTCCAATTTTTGAAGATTGCCATGCGCTTATTTGTGGTCACATATTCTCAATAAACATTTCAATCAATTCGAAAATGGTGTTAGTTTGCCTTAATACATGATTTGTGTGCTTGTGGGGGATACAAACAGATTTCTGAATTTTTTTTTTTTGAAATTTCAAAATGTTGTCCCATGTCTCCACCACCTCCCCTACCACTGTTTATCTACGCCTTCCTGTTGTTCAATAGTTCCCTATTGCTTAAAATGACGTCATCAAAAAATACCGTCCTTGCATCCTTGACCTTATCTACAAATGATGTATTCCACATGTTATACATATTCACCCTCTAGGAAGTTATTTCCCTTTAACAACATTTGGTCTTGACAACTGCTTTATGGAATGCCCAGATTTGTTGTGTTCGGCACAGTGGAGTGAAACGATTGTGATCCTGCCCCTTCATTAGTTCATTGATTATGTCCATTCATACTTTAATTAATATATTGTATTAAGCACGGTTACTAGCATTGGTGTTACCAGAAGACTTCTTGTACATCATACTTGTAGTTCATTAACCTTAGCATTTATTCCATCTATGTACATGTAATTAGTAATTGCTTAGATCTTATATCGTGTTGATGTTCTGATTTACTCAACCCTATTTATGTTCACCATTGATTGCCTGATTGAAGTTGTAATTACTCTACTCTATTCATATTTTTGTCTTTTTCCGTTTGTTCCAGCTCATGGCTGGGGCAGGATCTCATTACTACAGTGAATCTCTTGTGTCGAATGAATCGGATACATGTATTTTTATGACAGATTAATTATCCTATGAGAAAATAATCAATGAAGTGTTCGCGTTTCTTTTGATCATGAGTACATTTTTATAATGTCAAAGGCACACAGATCCCTAACGCATACCACGCACATGCACATTGCTCACATATTACCAGAAGAAAAAAACAAACATTACTCCCACACACTGTCAGAACCATCGTTTTGGAAAACTCACAACAGAATATTTGTACATGTGCCAAGTTAGGAATGATGGGTGGCAAAAAAGATCGCCTATAAAAAGCTTTGTTTGTTTTGGTACAGTATTCGTTCACTTCTTTGGGATCGGGCTATCTGATGGAACAAGAGGTGGGAGCAATCATTTAGAATTGATTTCATTTTCAGTACTCTTCCTCGATTTCTCATACATTTCACGTTGCAACAGGTCAATTTCAGAGGAGAGCTGGAAGAAAGAATGGAGAAATAATTGTGGACCCACCACCGGCGCTCTCGACGACGTTTTTGTTTTCCTTTAACATTATCTGACATGGAGGGGGGGGGGGGGGGTTGTGGACATATTAAAATCAACTCCTCCTCCCAAAGCAAAGCTGAGAGAGAAATACATGACTAACAGGCTGCAAAAAAAAAGGAATCTCATAACGGGAGAAACAAAAGTGCTGTTTTCCTTTATTTTGGCCGTTCCCGTTTCCGTACACATGGAAAGACAAAATTTTATTTTCGTACGCCGTTTCCGCTTGTCATTTTCGTTTCCGTACACATGGAAACATATAGCTTTATGCTGTATAGTATAGTACAACCCAGGTACAACTCAGGCCAAGTGGCTTGTCTATGGCGAACTGTCAGTACTCGCGCAACAACAGGCCTGCGAGTTGGATCTACCTGATTTGCCTCTGCGACTCTGAGCCTGTTCCGCACTGTCACAAATCTTAAAACTGGGATGTTAGTGGCAGTCCGTATTGCCTGAAGAAACTCGTTTCGAAGATGCACGAGGTGAATGTAACAGTCTTGTGCATGGGTAACTCGTGACCACTCTCTTCTGTGGCGATCTGCAGTAGAAATGGGCTTGATTACCTGATACATGTACAATGTATTGTGTTGCTTCTAAAGAACACTGAAGTGTTGCGTTGATGCTGATCAATACCAATCCACTGATCTGGCAGCCAACATCTCTAGCCGTCTTGCCATTACGGCATTAGTATTGCTCTCTGCTACATGTATTACATGCAGTTCAATCTTGGCATTGTAAAAAGACTCCCCCCCCCCTCAAGGTTCTGTATGAATTTCGGTAATGTAATGTATTTTTTCTTTCAACTCAACGATTAGACTTTCAATTTTCAAATGGCTGTGATCACACTATCACAGCTTAACACATGTATTTTTTGTTTTTTTGTTTTAAATCTATGCCCATTTCGCCCAGAAGTTAATACATGTATAGGTAAGCAGAAGCTTGGGGGGAGGCAGAGCACTAAGACACTTTAAGAGAAAATAATTATAAAGGCGAACCAGGGTTGTAGTGCCTAGTTAGTGCTCAGAAAAGCAAAGAGGGAGTGAAAGAAGGAAGAAGGAAAAATGATCAAGATGGGATTAGAACCCGCAATCTCTGCTGTGGCACCTGTCGCCTTGCCAAGAACAAAACATCGCTTAACTGTTCGGCCACTCCGTCTCTCAAAAAAGAGACGATCGTGGCCAAACTATCTCGCGGTGTCTTTTGCTGACTTAAGTATTCGTTCGCTGGGACCCAACCCCCTCGTGTCACCCCTCCCCTCCCTGTACTTTCTTTTCGCCCGCCTGATCCCATCTTGATCATTTCTCCTTCTTCCTTCTTTCACTCCCACTTTGCTTTTCTGAGCACTAACTAGGCACTACAAGTACAACCCTGGTTCGCCTAATAATTATTTTCCCCATTTCGCCCAGGTTGGTTTTTGCACGTGATTTCACTTACGATGGGATTATCTCCCCAATAATACTGCGATCCACTTGTAAATGTGCGGGTAAGTGAACGATACCCACACACAAAAGTATGCCAAGCTTTATTATTTGAATTCGCCCAAAAACATATATTCAGTGCAGCGCCCTTTATAGTGATGCATTGTAATCACTAAAATACAATAATATATAAACATGTATTAAGTTTACAGATTTATGGCGGGTAATGCCAGGCAGTGCTATCTCATCTAGTTCAGTGTAATTACTTTTTGTCCTGTCTGCTTTCATCATATAATTATGTCCCCACAATCACAGTGCATGCTGCATTGTACGTTATGTATACAGTACAAGTGTAGTTAGCACCATAGCAGGCTCTCTTCATTCAACAATCAAACACTCACAGCCAGTGTGGGAATATTTCCAGGGAAGCAAAATTTACAAAAAACAAACAAACATCAATGGACATTATGTAATTTTGGAAATTATTTAGCAATAATATTATGTCATACTGTATCTAAAATGGCAAGTACAAATAAAAAAGTTCACATTACGGACAAGATCAGTTTCACAAAATTTAAACAAGGCACAAAAAGGTGCCATGTAAATCAAGTGCTCAATGGACTATTACACAAAAAAAAAAAAAATGACCGGGCATTCCAAACTGGGATCACCAAAGAAGACATGATAATAAAGATTTGCAGTTTATTAACATTCAAGCAAATTCAACGAGATGGCAATACAAACTTTCAACATTTGAGAATTTGCTCAATAGCAGAGTAACTTTAAAAGGAAGCATTAGCTTGTTTTTCTACCCAAATTATGAAAAGGGGAAAAAACACTTTATTTGCAGCAGTTAAATTTCATCAAATAATAATACATGTATTACTCCCTGAAACTGAAACCATGCAGAGAGTGTTCTGTGAACCACAACTATGTCACTATGTGCAGTTTTTCTTTCTTGACTAAAAAAAAACAACACAGAAATAATGATTGTAAATTGAGAGAAAACTTAGTAATCAAACTGGACAGATACCGTACAGTTTTAAAGTACAAGCTCATAAAAAAAAACAACACTGATCAGGTATTAAATCATTCATGTCATAACATACATGTTCCGACTTTGGTACTGTGCATGTCATAAAAAGTAACCATATCAAGCTTGGTGCGCAGTGTCCTGGCGCGCATGAGTTCTGAAGCAGGACTGCAGATTACTACTTTTATTGTAAGGGAGAGAGAGTACATCATCGAATAATGCTTTCTCCTCAACAATGGTTGCCTCCCTCCTGCCTTTGTTTTGTTTCGACTTTAAACTTCGAGTTGCGTTTCAAAGTTTGAAGGCATGAGTTTCTGTGCCGTCTGCCTTATGCACGGTACGGGCCATGCGGGTGTTAGTGTGCCAGTTGTGAGTTGTTTTCTTCCTAAATCTACATTATCTGTGTGCTGATTGTGCGTGTTGTTGTCCTTACACTAGTATTAGTAATAGTATTATAATATCTACAACGTTGCTTACATCATAATGATTAATGTCCAGGGGACATAAAATTTAACATCATACTGTCGTTAGGCATTTATTGAGTTATCTACCTTAGATAAACTACCTTGATAGAGGACGGAAGCCTGTGAGTTTTGCTTGTTTTTTTTTCTAAGGCGGGGGTATTTTTTGTGTGGAGGCCTACGTGTATTAGGGTGTGTGAGGGGATACTGTTTTAAAAAAAAAATTCATCCAAAGCGATGGTGTCTGAACATTTCTAAGCAAAATGTTCTCTTTCCACTATTAACCAAAGGGCAAACATTAGAACACAATGTTACCTGTCAGTTAACTCAACATTATGTTGTTATAATATGACTGTCAGGATGCAAGATACGCATACGCCGACCAAACAAGCATACCTTGCATTTTCCTATATTATTTATTTAAATGTAATATTGTATCATACAAGACCCGACGGGGCATGATGGCAACACATCATCGCATCATCATTCCAAATCGAGCCTGAGCAAAACAACGTTGGACCAAGAAAATACTCAAATCAAAGAAGGGAAACGAATAGAAGGAACTGAGCAGAAACCAAAAGATTTTAAAGAAAAGGTAGGCGCCACCCCTGTTTCTATAGTGTGTTATTGTTGTCCAGTTTCACTAGACTGTGTAGAATAGGTCTACTCTCTTTCTTAACCCCCTCGCCCCATATCTGTCCATAACTCTCAGGTATTTATTGACGCTCTAATTCTAACATAACACTAAACGGCCTGACTCCCCTGTCTAAAACGTTCATTAGAAAGTAGAATAGGCTCCCTATCCACCTTTAATGAATAAAGCATTCTTTCCTTTTTTTTTTTAAATAACTAAAATTCCAAGATGGCGGGTAGTTAAACTACTCACCAAAGTAAACAAAACAACACAGAACACACCTGAGCACCGCCGATAACAGGCGCGCGCCTCAGGTGGAGAAAACTAACAACATTTTAAAACTTTAACCAACTGACAAAGACAGATAGAGACACGGACAGATTAAAACTCACGACAAGACGGATAACCTTAGGACAAGACTAACTAACCAACAGACCCTGCCCTCCCCCAAACGCTGTGTCAGTTCCTTCCCTCACCCTTCTCCGCTCCCACACTGCTCAGTAAACAAAATCGAATTGTCTTTTATCAAATTTTTAGTCTAGCAACTTTTCTATACTACTACGTCTTTCAGGACTTTCGTCCCCTATTTATTTCTCACCCTGTGATCATTATGGGTTTTTAGGACTTTTGTCCTTTCACGTTGTATATACTAAGCTATTCCTTTCAAATAAATCTTCCTCTATGGAATACATCTTAACTTTGAGAAATGAAGCCCAGGAAAATCCTGTGGTTATATATAAGCTGGAGGAGAGACAGGTGAGGGAGATGCTGGGGCGTTACATACATACAGGGGACGTAAAAGAAATCAGAAAAAACCCCAAGCTTAAGCAAGTAACAATGAAAATAATAAGCAAACATGATAAAACTAAACAATTTATACAATCATCCACACAAACCATCCCAGGACCAAATAATACAAACATAAGCATAAACACTCGGCCTATTAACCAGAAAATAATCATCAAAGACTCAAAAATTACAAGACAAGAAATAGGGAAACAAACAAACATAGTAAAATTAATAAAATTAGGCCGAGAATCAAACACTTCACTTTTAATATACAGGGGGGAAAAAGATATTATTTTGAGAGACAGGGAGGGAAGAAAGATACACACAGAGACATACACACCAACTCAAGACAAATGTCAACACTGCAACAAGTTAGGACACACCACACACAATTGCAAAACAAACGAAACCGCCCCAGCTCATCACGTGAACTCTCTGAGCACCCTTGGTAAGGGTAAACAACCAACGTGTGATACGAGGCCGGGGAGGGGGGACAACCTGAATAATGCCTGGAAGAAGGGCAATAACTCAGGAAATAAGAACGAAAGTAGAAGGGGGTCGCTTCTCCCCACCCCAACAACCCCAACAAGGCAAACAACAACGAAAACAACACCACAACAAACACAGCAACAAGAAACATTAGAAACCAAAATCACACGCATTGTCAAACAAGAACTTGACAAACACATACAAAACCTTAAAACCATATTCATGCCACACACACAACAAAATACATTAGATGCAAACACGAGGATGAGCAACCTAGAGGAACAAACAAAAGACAGTATCGAAGATCTAAAGAGGCTCATCCTCGCAATTAACAGTAAGCTAGACAAATACATCACACAGACAGAAACACCAGAACCGGAAGGGGAGGCGACCCCCTACAGAAACAAATTAAGATCCCGCCAACAGGATGGCAGGCCCAGGGATTAGAACTGCCCACTGGAACGCCCAAGGCATCCGGAGTAAACAATAAGAAACGAGGCTCTTCCTGCAGGAGAACAACATAAACATTTTACTCCTGCAGGAATCCAAACTTAATAAAAACAGTAACTTCCGGATGCCGGGCTTCCAGATCATTCGAGGAGACAATCCCCACTATAAGGGTGGGGGCGGTCTCCTCACACTGATCCAGGGCGGGGTCAACTACACAATACACAAACAAAACATAAACATAAACATGGAGACACAGACTATCAAGATACATTTAGACAACGACAAAACACTGTACCTAACAAACATATATATAAGACATTCACAAGACATCACTCTAGATGACTTAAAGGACCTAGACAACGAGGTGGGAACTAACCATATAATAGGGGGGGATTTCAATTCACACAATAGACTGTGGGGAGGGAATAGAGAAGACAGGGGAGGACGGACGATAGAAAGGTTTATATTAGAGACAGACAAAATAGTACTTAATGACGGCAGCAACACTAGAGTAGCAACACAAGCCGATACAGAAGACAGCGCAATAGACATTACAATAGCACAACAAGGCATCAACATTCCCATCACGCAATGGGAAAGACACACAGACACGCTGGGCTCCGACCACCATCCATTGATAACAACAATAGGTACACACACTCATAACGGTACACACATATCAACAAAACAACTGAACATGAAGAAAATAAACTGGGACGCATTTAGACAGCACACAGAACTCATAACAACAGAACAAGTAGAGCACACAGACATAAACAAGTATGCAGCAAACATAGAGCAGGCATTAGTCAGGGCAGTGGTAGAAGCAGGTGGGGGGAACAGCAACAGAGGGAGGGAAATAAAAACCGGGGGGAAACGGGAGGTTCCATGGTGGGGAGATAGATGTAAGCAGGCTAGAAGGGAGAGAATAGAGGCTTTTAAAACATACACAAGGGACAGAACCCAACAAAACTTAGATAGATATAAGAAAGCAAAGAATAAGGCAACAGCAATATTTCGGCTGGAAAAAAGTGAACATTGGCAAAACGTTTGCAAAAACCTAGATATAGAAAGTAAATGCAAGAAAGTCTGGGGAACAATTCGATGTTTGGAGGGAGGGAAGAAAAAGACAATAGAGGTAGGGCCTTTAAAGGGAAACAACACAGACACAATAGAATGCACCACAGACAAACAAAAGGCAGACAGACTAGCACAACATTATCAAAACATCAGCAGTAGGACACCACAACAACCTGCCAGAACAGACCACCCAAAAAACAGAACACCAAATATTTACAACAGTGATCTCACCCTTAAGGAATTAAACAAAGCCCTTGATAGGAAAAAGGTAGGGACAGCTCCAGGCCGGGATGAGATCACATACGAAATTCTTAGAAACTCGTCTCTAAGTTTTAAATCAGTCTTACTTAAATTTTACAACACCATTTGGAAGATAGGCCAGATACCACAAACATACAAGCACGCCCACGTGATCCCCATACATAAACAAAACAAAGATAGAAGTGACCCCGCCTCATATAGGCCAATTTCTCTAACCTCACACGTGGGCAAAACACTGGAAACAATAATAAAAAACAGACTTGACATATACCTAGAAAACAATAACATCATCACACCCACACAGTCAGGATTCACGAAACACAGACAAACAATAGACAACGTCGCCGCGCTGGAGCACCACATCAAGACAGCCAAAACATTCACTTGGGCTTACCATGTCGGGGCCGTCCTCCTTGATATGAGGGCGGCCTTCGACACGGTCTGGAGAGAAAGTATTATAGACTCAATAGATAGAATAGGGATAAGGGGAAACATGTACAACTACATACTCGCATACCTAACAGACAGAACTTTCCAAGTTAGAGTAGGTCAAGAACACTCACAATCATGCACACTCACAAACGGGACGCCGCAAGGAGGAATCCTCTCGCCCGTCCTGTTTAACATAGTAGTTAACAACATAAACAAAGTTAGGCTACATACAGAAACAAACATTCTCCAGTACGCCGACGACATAGCCATCTACAGACGCGGTCGGGTCCCAGCAAAACCAACAGAAACAACGAAGCCCCTCACTCTCCCACACACACTTCAAGAAGAAACACAACACATAGTAGACACACTCAAAACTTCAGGACTTAACATCAATCCAAACAAAACACAACTGATATACTTCAACACAAACAAAACACAAGACATCACATTAGAAAACCATACTGTTAAAGCCCAAACATCAGTGACGCTGTTGGGAGTGACGCTGGACAAAACACTTACATACAAGCAACACATACAACAAAGAATCACAAGCGTACATAAAGCACTCAACATACTTAGATTTGTAGGACACAGACAATACTCAGCACCCTACAAGACAAGGCTCCTGCTCTACAAAAACTTCATACAACCAAAAATGACATACGGGCAGGAGCTATACCACACAGGACAAAAGACGGCACTCAAACAACTAGATAGAATACAGTACCATGCCATGAAACACATCGCACAGTGTTACTCCCAACCAGCTAAGATACACCTAAACGTAGCATTAGACATACAACCATTACACATACAACGACAAAAAGCAATACTCAAATATTACATCAGGATCAGACAAAACACACACAACCCACTAAATTACACGCTAAACCACCGAATGCGGGAGAGCTGCGAGATCCATAAGCACAAAACATCACTACTACACAACATGCAAACACTCAAAAAGAACGTAAACATAGATGACAAAGCAATAGACACTAGAGACAAACACACACCAACATGGCGACTGACGGGACTGAACATTGACGATACGCTACACACTGAAATAGACAAAAAGAACGACAACCCCATCACAATGTTGACAGCAGCACAAGCACACATTGACAAACATTACAAAGGAATGGCAAAGATATACACAGACGGATCACGGACAGAGGGGGGGGGGGAGGTAGGTATAGGGGTCTACAGTAAAGACATAAACATCCATATTCAGCAGCGCATCACAAACAACACATGTATACTGACAGCAGAGTTACAAGCATTACTCAAAACATTTCGGGAGATCGACCACCGCCAGATGGGGGAAGGGACGGTGGCGATCTTCACCGACTCACTCTCGGCCGTACACACACTCAAGGCAGACAACCCAAGACACAACAGATATAACATCACACATAGGATTTTAACATTAGTGGACAGACTTGCATTACAGAACATTAAAACACACATCGTTTGGATTCCATCACATGTAGGGATAAAGGGGAATGAGGAAGCAGATAAGCTCGCAAAAGGAGCAACAACACAAACAGACATAGACGATGTAAGATTAGATAAAACAGAGCTATACAGCATTATAGAGAGATTTGTAGAAGGAAAGTGGATTAAAGAATGGGAGGAACACATACAGGGAAAGGACAACAACATGCGACACATTTACACCACATGGAACACATTTAAATTTAATTTTATCAAAAGCAGCAACAGCAATTTAAATAGAATTAGGATAGAGGAGAATAGGATAAAAGGGATTTTTATGTGCATACATTGTGACACACCCATGACAACAGCACACATCATACACGATTGCATAGCAAACACGGCCGAGAGACAAACGCTTCAGGAACACTACAACAGAGACAACATTCCATACACAACACAAAATATACTTAGTATAGAAGACGACAGACATCTGACTCATAGACGACAGTTAGTGAATAAGATAAACATCTACACAGACACATACAACCCCAGAGACTACAACCCCGACCCCGCCCTGGACACACCATAGAAGGCAATACCTGCACCTCCCCCCCGGCCGGGAAACGACAATTTTATTCAGAATTCAAGGGAAACAACTTTTATTAGGCCTCTCTACAGCCTACCCTTTGTACAAAGGGAAACAACTCTACTCCCTTCAATTGGTCGTTTTTAAATATCTACACCTTATTTTACTGTACATATTTATACTTTAAACAAGTACTTGTGTTAGTCCTTGGCGATTTCTACCTTTTACCCTAAGTTGCCGTGCTCCCTCCATCTTGACAAAATTTTTATCTCGCATGGCAACTAGGGAGTTCTAACCTTCCTATTTTATCAAGTAGTTAGTAACGGCATCTCTACAGCCGTTATTCTATCATTAATAAATGTTAAGGCACTCTTACTGCCGCTTTCAATTTAAGAAGTTTAAACTACTTTTATTACTATCCTTTACTCTTATTCTCTATCTATGTAAATATCTGAATTAGATCTTATCACCTTTTAAAAATTTCTTAAATGATAAACATGTAATAAAGGCCCAAAATGGACCGGTGTTCAGATCAGAAATTCCCCCTTTTGCCCCTGGGTTGGCGCCCACACTAACAGCCGTTTTAACTACTAACACCTTATCTTACATCGCGGCCCGGGGGGTGGCGGGGCCCTACTCCAGTAGATTTACAACTGGAGGGGCGCTCGCCAACCTCGGCCTGCGAGATGCTATCGGCCCCTCTCCACCCCGACAAATCTAATCTCACCCTCCTATTTTCTTAACTAACCAACATAGGGCCGCTAGCCGGCCCATAATGGAATAGAACCTCCCCTGCCCAGTACCAGCAGATTTTTCACCCCCACACTTCTTTCTCCCGAAACCTACCACTGCTATCTGCCCCCTTCCCACTCCCCCATCAAGAGCCATCGGCAGACCACCATGGCCACTTCACACCCCACCCTGCTCCAAACAAGTAAATTAGCTAATAAATTAGGTAACAAATCAGTTAATAAATAAATAAAACGCCAGCGCCATCAGCAGACCCCCATGGCCACTCCCTTCTCCCCCCCCCTTCTTTCTTAGTGTGAGACAAACAGTCATGTCCACACCCCCCCCCACCCCCCAACAATATATAAGATAGTCTCCCTTGCCCATGGCAGGGGCGACAACAACGAAATAAACAAAGTAATAAAATATTTAAACATTTACCGCCCCTGATGTGGGGGATAAATCCTACCAAGTTACAAGGATCCCCCGCTACCCCCCCCCCCCTCACCCATGATAGGAATCTCTGCTTTTTTTTTTTTTTGGCGCCACTCAAAGGAAAGAAAGAAGAAAGAAACCATAGAAGACACCCATAAGGGAGCCCTTTTGAGGGCTAGGAAACAATGAAGGACCAGACACAAGAAACAAGGAAACACCAACAAGCAAAGGAGGCACAAATGCCCAGGGCAGCGAACCTCCGAAAATAAAGATCTCAAATCGATATCATACAAGACCCTCCCGCTGGTCACACTCGCAAAGTCGCATCATGTAGCGCTGCTTAGCCCAAATTAACACAATAAACATCGCCCATCTGCCCCGATCGAGTGAGCACGGTATTTGACACCTTCGTGGACTTGCTGGTGCCGACTGTCTTTGCTCCGTGTCCGGTGAAAACGATTGAATCTCTACTGCGTAGTTAAAAAAAAAAAGTAAAAAAATGCGGCCACGCGTGTTACGGTATCTCCACGTGGGTAACCCTAAAGGGGATATTACACGTACAATCAAACCGGATCAGTTTTCCAGACCGGATCAGTCTCGGTCGACAGTCGGCCCGCAGTCCACCGTTCGACAAAGTTACGGTCCGACTGCAGGCCGTCCACATATAAGCAGACACGTGTTGAGCATAATAGCAGACACACGCAGGGGCGAGGCTTCCTCATAATCAAATAATCAGTGATTACCCTTCGAATATTAATTCTAGAATTACTGTGCTTTCCAGATCGAGCCCAACTCAAAGTCCATTTAGTCTCTTCAGCATTCTATTCTACGTTGCTTTTTTGGGTTTGTTGTTATAGTCTAACACCCCTCACCGAAAAGCACCTTTGTAGGGACTTACACCATATGAACTGGTCCAAAACCAGAGATTAACAAAAAACGAAGAAGACTTGACTACACCCAGAAGCGAGCTTAAGCATAGCCTGTTTTCTTCAAAGCGGCGCCGCAGACAGCAAAATAGTGGGGGAAAAAAAAAAGGTTTAAATCAAGGTTTGACCTGATTTTACGTACTTATGCAGGTTTTTCACTATGCGGTCGTTTTCATCCCACTCGAAAGGTAGAGTAGAGTGAAAGAGTTTGTGTGGATCTTTTTGTTTTTTTGTTTTGTTTGAGATAATCTAAGAATAATTTACTCTACGCACAGCAAGAGCTATCAAAAAATAATAATTATTATAGTCTAGATCTAGATATAACTGTGATCAAAATCAGTCGAACGTATTAAGAACATCAATTCACTTGATAGGTCGCTCGAACATAAACCGCAACGGCAGATAGCCACTTCTCCGATATCGCTACACATTGTTGTGTCAAAGAGATGCCAGTTAAGCACTTTCTACCATTTAATGTTAGTGGGTCCTTTCCGAGAAACTTTATGAGATGGTAGAATAACAAAATCTCTGGCTATGAATATGACAATGAAAACGTGCTGTTCAAATTATATTTTAAAAAATGGGTGAAAAATATGCGTTTATAAGTCTGTTAGTATGAATGAATAGTTTTTCAGATTAGTTTGGCTTGTAAATTGCTGAATTCCTGTCCTGTTGACAAGAATAGTCCGTCCTTCAGATTTTTGCAGTGCCTAGCAACCGTTTCATTGTTTTAGTCGCTGCATTTATAATTATGTATATGATGTGGCGATACGTCCTATTATGAGGATCTTACTAGCTTAAATTCTGGTTACCCTCTGCAGAGGACCGCGCTTCGCCCCTGGACACACGCCAATCAATACATACAATGGGTAACAGTAACAGAGGAACTGCTTGATAATTTAGCAATTTAAGTTATTTTGAAAAACAAGAAAAAAAACAACGCCGTATTTGATCAAAAGACTGGTTTTTGAAGAGGAGTATCTCACATACAAATCCCAAATCCACAGGAAGAGATGAGGATCTTTTCTGAGAACTTTTAAAATACTGTATGTAGCCTACCATAATTTTGGTACGTAAATTTCATCAGCTCCAGCACCTGACAAAAATGACTGCTCTTGTTTCTTTAGTTCTTTTCTGAAAGAACTCCTGAGATTGTTTTTTTTTTGTTTTGAAACGGTGTCTTTGTTCGCACTGGGATCTAATTGTTTGCAAAAGTCGACGAGTTTATATGTGGGCCTTTTCTCTTGAAAATTTATTGCTACATGTATCTTACATTTAATTTTCAACTAACACTGTGGAACGATAAATTTCAATAAATTGAAGAACTGTTTCTTTGGACCACGAAGACATAATGGAAATCGCCGTGTTTGAGGAGAGAACAGCGAAACCGAGCATCACACAACCCTGCACCAGAGTTCATGCATACATAATTCCCCAGGCTACACACTATATCCCCCATTCAATAGAGCAACAAGGGTGATCATTGTCATGACAAAAACAACACACCCACTTCTACAGTGAACAGTGAAAAATATCAGGGAAAAAATATAATAAATAATGCGGCGATAAAATTGGTCACTCGCAAGTATTTTTGTTAATTTTGATACGCTGATTCCGGATTTGATATTATTTTTATGCTCAGATGCTGTTTTCGACAACGTTGTATTAATGCCGGCAGAGAAAAGTGCTATCACGTGGGCTCTGAAATTTGATCACGTACACCAGCAAGGCGGCCGGATCTAAAATATCAGGCAGCGCCTGATTTTCAGGACGCAGCCGTCGGCCAGGTCGAATTTCTACGTTTTTCATCCGGTTTCCTTATTACACGTTGCGATTCGACTGCAGGCCGTCTGACGACCAACGTAAATCCAAAACTCATCCGGTTTAACTGTAACGTGTAATACCAATACCCCTTTAAAGTTGCTCTTTCTCCCTATCGTAACCTCCGCTGTCAATGCCCGAGTCCGACCTGAGTAAAATCAGTGGCCCTGTGAATCTTACGGTATCTGAGACATCATTAAAATTACTATTCTAAAATAATAAATTATACTGCATTATCGACACCTGATGAATAACACATGACAACATAATAATATTTGAGCTCGCATGAGTACGAGGGATTGGTGTTGCCAGCAGAATAAAATTTGTGAAATCCTACACTCATGGACAAAGCGACCACATCCAGTCGTACGCATGGCGCCTCGGCGCACGCTGGGTAGGTGACATAACAGGTGTACTGTAAGCGTAAGCGAGGCAGACACAAAACAATTTGGCAAGTAGGACCTGTATCGAATTCGAAACGACGATTACGACAGATGACGGCGTATATTGACCATGACACGGTTTAGGAAAAATCATACTCTTTACTAAGCATTTTTTTTTCCCTCTTTGGGACTTCAAAATGAGATCATGCAAAGAGTAATTATTAAAACGGATTATCATAGAAAGATCTATAATGTCATACCTTTAGGGGCCGTTCAAATACATGATTACACCTCGGAGGTGGGGGTGGGTCTTAGGCTCCTGTAAGAAAAGTGTAATGAGGGGGGGGGGGGTCACCCAAGTGTAATATTACACTTTTTGCTCCCTAGGAGGTAAAAAGGTTGGGTAGCTGAGAGAAAAGAAAAATATTTGTCATTTATGTTTTAAACTATTTTTATATTAATGAAGAATAAAATCTTAAATACAGAATATATATTTTTATTCAGTGTACAATTTTTTGCTCAACCTTTGGCTTTTTTTTTTTACTAAACCTGGCAATCCAGGAAATATTTTCATTAGCATCATGTCCTTGCCAGATATATATGAGTGTATGATTACAAGCTGTCTTGACTGTTAATTAAGATGTATGTGATATGTGTAATTGTGTTTCTGTATTATGTAAATATGTCAATGATATGTACAGCGCCTTGGGCCCACTTGGTGGGGAAAGGCACTATATATAAGAAATCTTTATTATTATTATTATCTATTGATCACCCAATTATTTTTTTAAATTTTCCTATTATGTGCCCATATTCACAGTTGACTTCACTTATAGTGGATTTGCTATATCTCAACATGCATTTTTGTGACAACTGTATTCTTGTCACTATTAATTAAGATTGTTTTTTGACTGTATGTGTCCACCACATTACAGATGATTTTTTCACTGCTGAGTTTTTGTGATATTTGTTTCCAATAAAACGTTAATACATGCTGTATTACATACTGTTCACTGTTATAGACTTATACTAGTGAAGCTAAAAAAAAATAGTACCGAGTATGTAAAATTGTAATAATACAGAATGGTGGGGGGGGGGAGGGGGGGTTGGCTTCTGTAAGAAAAGTGTAATAAGGGGGGGGGGGTCAAAAAGTCCCCAAAATGGTGTAATAATGTATTTGAATAGCCCCTTACTAAACGTTTTTTCCCCACGGAAATGAGGCATTGGGCAAGGGATAAAAGAAAAATATCACACAAAAAGATCACATTATGATTAACGACTTCATGTTCTGTGGAGTCGACTGTACCTATTAATTGTATTATGTGATTTGTATGTAACTGTATAAAGTAGGGAAGATAGATACATTATAGCCTATCATTCACACAGTAATTATAATACATGTCACGTGTATCATATCCACTGAGTCAGTGAGTGCCCTTCCATTAGTTCCAATGAACTAGGGAGTCTTTCATAGTACTATTCAATAGATATAATAAAACGAAATGGAATGGTTTGGTGGTTGGGGTGGGAGGAGGTACTTTCTTTGTACTGGTTTGCCCTTTGCATTCGTAGTGGTGATGAAGCATCTAAGGAAGGATAATTTAATTTTGATGTAGGCGATTAGGCCCTTTGTCCTGCTTTATCATGGAAAGGACTTATTCCCTAAAATCTTTAACAAATTACATAATATGGGGAATATCTTCCCTACATATGCCCTTTTTTTAAAAAGAAAATGGTAATATAGAAAAATTATGAGGGGTTTAAGAAAATGATTTTTCTGTTTGTTTTATATGCGGTACCTGAATCGATAGTCTGTCCTTTGAACCTTTTAATATTTATTAGTGGCCTCAGGATAAGCGAAATGTTATAATTTTATACAAATCAAACAAGTTTTCTTTCTTGACATGTTGGCAACAACAGTGCAACAGGTCGTAGAAAAAAATATAAGACCAGTAAGGTCAAAATACAGAGTTCTGTGGTTACAGTCGACATTGCTTAAGATGATGTCCACGGGACATAAAATTTAACATCTTACTATCCGTTAAATCATCTTAAGCATTATTAAGTTATCTACCTTAGATAAACTATGTTGATAAATGATGGAAACAGTATTGTTATGTAGGTGACCTTTGGTAGTTTTTTTCTAAGGAGTGTTTTTTTTCTAAGGAGGTGGTATTTTTTGTGTTTAGGCCAACGTGTATTTAGGGTGTGCGAGGGGATATTGTTGAAAGAAAAAAAAATATTCACCCGAATCGATGGTGTCTGAACATTTCTAAGGAAAATGTTCTGTTTCCATTATAACCAAAGGGCAAAAATTAGCACACAATATTACCTGTCAATCGACTTAACATTATGTTATTATATGACTGTCAGCATGCAAGATACGCCAACCAAACAAACATGGCTTGCCTTTTCCTGTATTATTAATATGAATGTGAATATCATACTAGACCCTCCCGTTGGTCACACTCGCATCATGTAGCACTGAGCCTAAACTAACACAATAAACATCGCCCATCTGCGGTGACCGAGTGAGCATGGTATTTGACACCGTCGTGGACTTGCTGGCGCCGACTGTCTTTGCTCCGTGTCCCGTGAAAACGAATCTCTATTGCGTAGTTTAAAAAAAAAAAAAAGTTCAAAAATTGTGGCCACGGGTGTTACTGTACATCCACGTGGGTAAACCTTCGCTTTTTCTCTCTATCGTAACCTCCACTCTCAATGCCCGACCTGAGTAAAATCAGTGGCCCTATGAATTTTACGATATCTGGTGCATCATTAATTTACTATTATAATGCATTATCGATCCACCTGATGAATAACACATGGCAACATAATTTGAGATCGCATGAGTGCGAGGGATCGGTGATGCCAGAGGAATAAAATTTGTAAAATCCTACACTCATGGACAAAGCGACCACATCCAATCGTACGCATGGCGCCTCGGGCGCACGCTAGGTACGTGACATAACAGGTGTAAACAAGGCGAGGCAGACAAAGAGCAATGGCAGGTACGAGCTGTAGCAAAACGACGATTACGAAAGATGACGGCGTGTGTTTTGACCATGACACGGTTTAGGAACATCATACTAAGCATTTTTTTTTCCTCTTTGGGACTTCCAAAATGAGATCACGCAAAGAGTAAAAACGGATAGAAAGATGTCATACTATGCGTTTTTTTCCCACGGAAATGAGGCATTGGTGAAGGGATAAAAGAAAAACATCATACAAAAAGATCATTTTAAGCGACTTCATTTTAAGTGGAGTCGACTGTATACAGTCGAGCACGCGAAACTCGAACACACTTAGGTCGAAATCACGGATCCCACGAACAGAGATCTAGGTCCCGAATTTATTTCTCAATATTCTTAGTAGTTATTTCACGCCAACCTCGAACTGTGACACAGATTCGTCGAACCAGTTTTCCTGCTGCGAGTGAGATTCAAGCATCCCAGTAGCCTAGAAGTAGAAAAGAAAAAAGAAAAAACGAACGCCAACGTCAGAAACTTCATTCGGTTAGCCGTAGCATAACCTAGTGGTGACAGGACAGTGCGTATAGTCGCCCTCTCCCCGTTCCCCCGATAAAAAAGGGGACTAAAATACCTGAGACGACCGATTCGGGCAGTACAGGAAATAACCTTTTTTTTTTTTTGCTTTTTTTTTGGTTTGTCCCGCGCTCATACTAGTTATAGCCATACCGCGATAGATAAAAAAAAAAAAAAAAAGGAAGCGTTGCCGTACGAACTGAAGTACCGCCGAACAGAGAAAAATGGTGAGTTGTGTTCACCTTTTAGTTTATTTAATCACTGTTGGGCTTGCCTTGCCCTACCGAAGCACTTCCAGAAGAGAAAAAAAAAAAATGTTCGGGCACAAGGTCGTGTGCCGCTCTCGCCACGTGCGCCAGTTTAATAGTAATATGTATTTATTTGCTTCTCTTTCAACTGGCCCGGGGGGGGGGGGGGGAGGAATTTACAGGAAGTACAAGACTTATTTCGTGGCAAACGGTGTCAGTTGTATTATTTTCCTTGAATATACAGCAATAATACCTCATAGTGCTTCACGTATTCCTCGAAATTCGGCAAACTCGGAACTAAATGAAGCGACCCCAAAGAATTCGAGTTTTCCGTGCTCGACTGTATATGTAAATTAATGAAGAGGGTAGTAAAGGAACCAGTATACACATATTCTTTTTTTTTAAATTATTATTTTTTATTACCGGTATTACTATTTTTTGTAAACGTGTGTACGTGTATTATCATTCTGGGTTTTCCTTCCTTTTCTTTATAATCTCTTCATCGTATTGTATCTCTTTTTAGTTTGGGTTTTCAGCCTATCATTATCAGTACATGTATCAGCTACAACTTCGAAAGGACAATGTCAATACTAATGAATAAAGTTTTTGTAATGATGATACATATGTATCAATACATATTCAAGTACGAGTATGAGGAAGATATTTTGAGTAGGCCCTTTTGTCTTTATCTTGTTTTGCTTTATGAAAAGAACTACGTAATAACAGTTCACTGTCTTATTAATAGCTGCATGGTCGTATACAAACCACTCAAGTCACCACAAAACTGCCATTGAATCTCAGAGCAGGACGGCCGGTATAGATTCGATTGGAGCTGTTTTCTGTACACGCAGTGAGTACATATCGAGGGTAGGGTTCCAAACCGTCGTAACTCAAGTTACGATTTTTTAAAACTGAATACAGTGGAACTTCGTTAGCACGACCATGGCTTAACACGGTCTCCCGTTTAACACACCCTCTTCACGAAGGCCCGTTTCAACCATTCTTTAAACATGCTAAATTATTTTCGATAACACGCTCGGGTTTGCGTGGTCAACCCGCATTGCACGCTTGGTTCATTTGGACAGTGTTGTCAGTCGTCTGTGCTAGCCACGTGTTATGAATACATTGAAAAACCCGTGATCTCGCCATGTGCAAGCTAGTGTTACTGTGTCTGTTAGCCCATCCTTCTCGTACCCCAGCGCGCACACTATCACCTACGCCTCGCGTGGGCGGCAAGCATAGTGTTTAGCCCATCCTTCTCATCCCCTCCCGTACCCCAGTGCGCACACGTGGGCCTGCCTCTCGTTCCCCGTCTCCAACTGCGACGCGCAACGTCAGGCCTACTCACTATACTACAATACAATACAATACAATACACCATGACCACTGACCAGTTCTTCTTTATTAGATAGCATCGTTCGTTATCACCCTGTCTTATTTCACTGCGCACGACGACTCGCTTGCCAAGTTTTAAAAAAAAGGAAAAAAATTTCAAACTTTAAATTCTTAGGGAAGGTAAGAAAAAACAAGCTTGTTTCACGCTTGATTTCAGACGGAAGCTCATCAGTGAAGGTGAAAGGTAGGGAGAAACGGCGAACGTGTTGCACGCGTGGACGAATGCGCTCTGCCCTCACCCCCCCCCTCTTTTTTGTGTGAAAACAACGCAATACGCATGGAATCGTTCTCGCGAAAAGCGGAGTAGCGGCGGTGGGCACCGGCAAAGATGTCAAACTGCTCACTCGGTCAGTGAACGTCGATTAAAAATGTTGCGCTATGCTAAGCTGGGCTTGGCTGATACGAGTCGCTAATTTAGTAGTAGGCTGGTAGTAGTAGGAAAGCGAAGGATGGGCGGACTCAGGTGTCCGTCGGAAGCGCTTGTGGCGGTGTGAAAAACTTTTTCGTTTATAATATTAATCAGTAGAACTCTCTTAAGAAGTACAGTATGTTTAATACATTTATTCTTTAGTATTTAAAGTACAATAAATGTAACGTTTTTTTTGTATTTTTTTAAAATAACAAATGTATTCTAAGCCTTTTTCTGAAAATCTACATGAGATTGTACAAGAAAAATGGTTGACCCCTGATAACACACTCATCCTGATAACACAACCTTTCGAGTTTGGTCCCAAGGGTGGGTGTGTTATCAGGGTTCCACTGTATGTGAAAGAGCAATGCAATACCCACGTGCTGTCAAAACGACTTGTCGCTAGCTCAAATACCAAGAACGACACGAAACAATATTATACATGTATTTGGGTCGTATCTCATGCTTGGAAAAAAAGTGGCATCCAAATTGTAGTAACTCAAGTTACGATACTTTGGCATTAAACGCTTGGTGTCTTCGGTACCGTAACAATGACTTAAAATAGTTTGGTTTCCAGTGCTTGCGCTGAGTAAGGCCAAATTGTTGTTATCTTTCAAGTACTGCGGCTGGCTGCTTTCATTTTTACAATGGGTCCTGTGAGATACGATTTTCAGGATGGTATTTTTATTGTTCTAAGATAAGCCCACGAAATCGTGGCGACTGCATCATTTACTATTCTAAGGAAAGCGCGCGAAATTGTATGTCTATTTTTAGTCAAGATGCCACAGTAACCGACAGCCTAGTACGAAGAGATAGAATAGTAAACTACCAAGAGGGGAAACGAGCCGCGCGCGCGGGACGTCATCCATGAAAACCTGTACTGCGGCGAGGGCGGCCAGCGACTACGGGTCTGCCGCTAACTGCGCGGTAAACACTGGGCGATGAGGGTTTAGCGCTACTAATGTATTCCGCTTGTTGAGTGAAATTGTTATGTCGTTTTGTAAAACAATGTGGTAGTAGTAGTACACACAACTATAGTAGTACATGTAGTAGCAGCAGCTGCAGTAGTAGTAGTAGTAGTAGTAGCAGTAGTAGTAGTAGTAGTGGTAGTAGTAGTAGTAGCAGCAGCAGTAGCATGCTGCTGCAGTAGTAGTATAGTAGTAGTAGCAGTAGTAGTGGTGGTGGCAGGAGGAGGAAGAGGAGCAGTTGTAGAAGTGGTGGTGGTGATGGTGGTGGCAGTCGTAGTAGTAGTAGTAGTGGTGGTAGCAGTAGTAGTAGTACATGCAAAGTTTTGTTTGGGGGGGGGGGGGGAGGGGGAGGAGAGAGAGAGAGAGAGTGGAAGTCGCCATCTTTATTCGTGTTTACCGCGCAGTTAGCACGATCAGCTGATCAGGCCGTGGTCGCTCCAAAACGAGGCGTTTCCCCTCTTGGTAGTTTACTATTCTCTCTTTGGCCTAGTAATAATTAGCCAGCACCTACTTCCATTGTGTTGCCTGCGATTTGAACGTCAATTTCCATTTCGTTTTATTGCAACTTGCTTGCTATGGATCTGAAGAGAAGTGGCGAGGTAAGTATTGACATTTTTGTTATTATGAAGAAGATAATGCGTTGCAGTGTTCACTTATTCAATTATATTGTGGATATAATTTGACAATTTTAGCGCTGACTCCTGGAGAGAGAGAGAGAGAGAGAGAGGGGGGGGGGGCAAGGGTCAAAAGACGTGATATTGGAGTGTAATGGTAGCAAGATTACCATTTTGCCTTAATTCTGGTATCTAGTAAAGTGTTCCTCATTTGATCTACTCATTCATCCACTCACTTCCTTACTTGAAGTTACTATCTCTGGCTTGCTATCCAGCTATCCAGTGGCCACTCACTCACCCCCCTGGCCCAGGCTAGAACACCGACCTCCCATCTCAAAATGATTAAAAATTTCAGTTTCACAGAGCATAACATTCATTATTTGCAACATTTATTTAAGTAAATGTTTGGAGTTTAACATGAGAAAATGTTGTTGGCATTAAGGTAAGCAAGCTTAAAGAACGTTTATCATGTAACTGTAGAGGGCTACTCTAGTACTTGACCTCCTTTAATACACACCTTTGTTTACTGTATGTAATATGTGCTCATAGTGCAATCCTAATTCTCGACATCAGTGGGACCGTCTTGACTTGTGTCGAGTAAAGAGAAAGTCGAAATAGCAGATTAGTGGCGGAAGAGAAGAAAAAATGGATCAAACATCACCATAATGGAAAGTGTCCAATAAATAACTCAAGTATGTCCCCCTTTTCTTTTAATTATCGGTATATATTGTCATCCGTTCCTCCAATATCACTGTTGTGCGGAGCACAGGCGTGGCAAAGATTTGCCGATATCGGCGAAATGCTGTAGCTATCATTAATGCGCTTTTTTAAATTATATTTTACCTCGACCTGACTGTTTCTTCAGAAGAAGTGATGATACCGATACACACACAGCACGGCAGTTATAAACCGAGAAATCTAGGTCAAGGCCTAGTATCAACGGCGCACGAATGTTAGTGGGGAAAAAAAATTACTCAGTCTGTAATACTCCGTACAATTACTGCCGTACGCTTATGAAAGGCACTCCACATTCGCGTTACTGAAGCCAAGGATCATCCTCTGTGTCCACACACCCCCTCTCCTCCCTCTCCCCGCCAGTACCGCAAAAAGAAATAAAGGGAGAGTTGGGGAGAGTTGCATGGGCATTTCTGGTAGAACAGTAGTAGATGTGGTGCACTTATTTTGCCGTGATCGGGAAGAAATGTGTCGATATAAGAGGAAAGAATGGAATAACACGTCGGGTTGCCGGGAAATATTTAGTAGCATTAAAGAAAGAAGAGGTTGGGACTTAAAAATTGTGTCGAGTTACCCAGAATGTCGAGAAAAGCCATGTCGTGATAAGTGGATTGGACTGTATGTCATGTATTATTTCACTAACTCGCAAACTATGCCATCATGCTTATTACGTAGTTTTCTCCCTCTTTCATTTTCTTATTTTGGTTTCATAATCATAGTTTACATTATTTATGACTGTGTGTGTGGTTGTGTATGTATGTGTGTTTCATATATTTTGTACTCATTGAGATGCATGTGTATTGCACTGAACAAGCATTGACAGTTTTAAAAAATATTTTCATGAAATACTGTAATTGTTAAACACAACATCTTTTTGAATAAAAACTGTATTCACCTTCCACAGAAAATGAACAAGAACAGCTGAGCCATAAAGATCAGCCTCAGTCTAGAGAGAAGGCAAAATGAGCAGGGGCAAATTTAAAAGCTTCGGCGTCAGAACTGACTGCAAATTCACTGCAGCCATTAGAAGATTGCTTCAAGTTGAACGTGTCTTTTGTGGCATACTGCCTGAATCGTCCTGCCTGTCACCTCCCTTACAAATTAATGTATTGTTAATGTTAGACAAGAAACTTCAACATGGATCATGCCCATGCAACTGCCCACATAATTAATATAAGATTTCGTTATTTCTTTTTGCGGTGCTGACGGGGAGGGGGAGGAGAGGGCGTGTGTGAACACAGAGGATGACCCTCGGCTTCAGTAATGCGAGTGTGGAATGCCATGCATAAGCGCACGGCAGTAAAAGTACAGAGTACTACAGACAGTATTTTTTTTTCCACAAAACATTCGTGCGCCTTTTACTAGGCCTTGACCTAGATCTCTTGGTTAACTGTGGTACTTCGTGTTTATCGGTACATGTATCACCAGTTCTTATGAAGAAACAGGTTGAGGTTAAAAAAGAAAAAGCAAAACACTGCGCATTAATTGATGTAGGCTATAGCTACATTTCTCCTATATCGGCAAATCTTTCCCATGGAACTGCTCCACACAACGATGGTATGGAGGAACGTATGATGGTTTGCTGATAATTAAAAGAAAAAGGGACATAATTGCATTAGTGATTGGACACATAATGGTGACGTTTGATCTCCCAAGCTTCTTTTTTTTTTTTTACTTGAGTCGAGTAAAGAGAAAGTCGAAATACATTTATACATAGCAGATTAGTGGTGGAAAACAAAAAAAACAGGGGAGGGATCAATCATCACCATCATGGGAAAAAGTGTCCAATAAATAATGCAATTATGTCCCTTTTTCTTTAATTATCAGCAAACTATCACACGTTCCTCCAATTCCAATATCATTGTTGTGTGGAGCAGTTGCATGGGAAAGATACATCAAATAGGCAGTGTTTTACTATAAATTCTTTTTAACCTTGACCTGATTGTTTCTTCAGAAGAAGATACACACACAGGACGGCAGTTAACCAAGAGATCTAGGTCAAGGCCTACTAGTATCAACGGAGCATGAATATTTTGTGGAAAAAAAAAAATTACTCTGTAGTACTCTGCACTTTTACTGCCGTGCGCTTATGCATGACACCCCACACTCACGTTACTGAAGCCAAGGATCGTCGTCTGTGTTCACACACCCCCTCTCCTACCCCTTTCCGCTAGCACCGCAAAAAGAAATAAAGAGGTTTTACATGCAGGGAGTTGCGTGGGCATTTTTGGTAGCACAGTAGCAGACCTAGTGCACTTGTGCTCTGGTCGTAGGGTGAAATGTGCCGATATAAGAAGAAAGGATGGAACATCATGTCGAGTTACGGGGAAATATTTAGCAGCATTAAGGAAGGAATGGGTTGGGACTTAAAAATTGTGTCGGGTTACCTAGAATGTCCACAAAAGCCATGTGGATAAGTGGATTGGATTGTACAATTTTTTAAAACAGTAACCCCTCACACACCCTAATATGTACACGCAGCCCTAAACACAAAAAGTACACCCTCTCACTTTTCAAATAAAAAAAAGAGTTTATAATGCTTAGCATGATTTGATGGATTGCACCATGTTATTTATTATGTCCCCCGGACATCATGCTGTGCAATATCAACTGATATTGCTTTCCCTGGCCACAAATGTGGGAAAGTTAAACTCTTCCACAATGCCAATTAATTATGCGTAATGTAATAGTTACTTATAATGGCTTTAGTTTTTATAACTTCACATATTACATGTACCATGTAGGGTTACCATGTAAACTTGAGTTTACTTCTTGCACTCCACCATATGAAAAAGATGAAAGTAAATAAGTTAATTATAGAAGTTGGTGTCAAAAAACATATCATTGTTATGGGCAAGGATATTTCCACAGATCCCACGGGGCAAATCAACCATTCTAATCCCATGTTTGAGCACTAGTTTCTGGAAGTAATTTGGGTGCTGTCTGAGGGGATCCACTAGAGACACTGTGGGATCCAGGTCAACTAACTTCAGTCTTGCATCATGTGCATACAGCTTTTCTCGATCAATCACCTCTGCATCATCATCCTTGTGCATTTTTCTAATGTGAGACTCTACTCCTTTCCTTGTGTGTTCATCAGCTTTACACAGAGAGCACATGTACCTTCTCTCGCCCATGTGCTGTCCTATGTGCTCAGCCAGGTCACTACTGCTCTTTGCAATATAGTGACAAATGCAGCAAATCAGAAGTTCTGCAGTGTTTGTGAGTGTCTCAACCTTCTGGAAACTTGGGTGCTTGGCCAAATGAAACTTGAAAGAAAACTTGCTGTCTGAAACTTGACTGCACAGATGGCACTGATACCACAAAATGCTGGGTCTGGAGGGTTTTAAGACTGAAATATATGAAAAATAAAATAATAAACATCAAATGCAACATAAATGGTTAAGGACAAAAACCATAATCTTATGAAAATATATCATGTACAGTCAACCTCCCACAAGTCCAAGCTGCTGAACTTGATCTTTTTTTTTTTTTTACATCTTGATGTCTTTCCCAGTGCCTAATTTCTACAAAAAGTAATTACATGTACTTATCTTGGCATCAATTAATCAGCCTTTTACCCCTAAACATTTACTAATTCATTTTTGGTGACAAATAGAGGAAATAATCATGCAACTTGATTTTCACCATCTAATAGCCAATTAAAAATGCATTGCGTAATGTCCCTGACACACTGGAATGGGCAAACTGTGCCATTTCATGCAACAACTCAGCCCAGAGGTATTATACCTCAGGACAATGCGAGCTGTGTTTACACAGAGTATGAATCTAGTGATAGCCAGAACCTGAAGTGACCAGTGATGAATTTAAGTTTAACCCTCGTCCTGCGGGAGGCCACTATATTGGCCTCCTCACGGAACTCGCGAGGCCAATATTGTGGCCTACATATTGCAAACCGGGTCCTGTGGGAGGTCAATATATTGCTTAGCAACGCTGCTCCTCGTGTTTTGTTTATTCAGTTGCCGCAAGTATCAATTTTTTGACGTTTTTTTCCCATGCACTATTTCCACGTGTTTATCCTGTCATCCCCATTATGTTTCACAAAATGGTATCGTCCTATTACGTTTATTATGATGCAACTATTCGTCATACTCATGTAATAGGCTAGTACCGACGGTCTAGGGTTGAAAATCTTGGGGAAACTTATGTCTCTGATGCTGGTTGTCGTCTACATGTGAAATGAGAAGAATGGGGCCATTTGCGTATTTGAGAAACCGTTCGATGTCTGTAATGATGAATTCCGATGTAATACTACTAGGGCATGCTGCATAAGAGCGTCTCTCTGTAGGTTTTTCATCAGGGGGAAACTGGGAGAAAATGACCGACTTCCTTGTTGGTCGTTGTCTTTATTTGATATGGTAATTAGAGAGATATTGTGTTGCTTTGATTAAATTGCTTTTCAGTACGTGTATGTACTGTACGAGCTGGAAATCAAATCTCTTGCTAAACCTAACATCACAGTACGGGGAAGCTTTAGTACATAGTGGAGGGGGGAGAAGGCAATGCCACGATACATGTGGTTGGTAAATTAAACCCTGGCTTAAAAAATAATTTGTTCACCTGAATGGCCTGACTTAAGGGGGGAAAAAAAAAGCAGAGCCAGAGGTCTTGGGAAAAGGATAAAACGTGTGTTAAACGGCATGTAAATGCAGAAAATTCTTGATTATTGTTCTACTTAATAATAGGCCTAGAACTTACTGCATATCATCACAAGTACTTTATCCAAATATCATAGGGGTCACTTACAATTTATCCACCATTATTGTTGTTATTGCGCCCACTATACACGTGTTCACAAGGACCCAATTGACCCGACCGCCGAGGTTATCGGCAACACGCGAACGATCGGCTTGCTGGCTATCTCCGCACAGGGAGTTACGTGGATGAGTTCACGCAACGTGGGACAAGTGTTAAAATAAATTACAGAAAAAACATTCACTGATGTGCTGCAGATAAAAAAAAATGTTCATTTGAATGTCCCTGATCTCTTGTGACACTGGAATACTTCTGAACCCTGTAACACTTGAATGGCCTCAGTCACTGGTGACACTTAACCCTCACCTTGCGATGGGCGTACCAATATGGCATTGACTTTCCATGCATTCACTCTGCACGGGCGTACCAATACGGCATGGTCAAGCTGACCACGCCGCGCGCAAGCCATATTTTCACGCGTCGGGTCACTGACCTCTTTGAGAGGCAACTACTGTCTTATTGCTCCCTGTATCTCTTCTGAATCAAAGGCATTGTGACATGGACATGTTAACCAGTGAATCACTGGTCGGAATCACAAAGACTAAGCTTTCAAAGGCTCTCCCCACTATATCAAAAGATGTAACATCGACATGTGAATTGTTGCTCAACAATTTGCAATATTAGACAGCCCGCGCATAGAAGTGACGTCGGCGAAAGTTACCCAACGCGGAGGAATTTGTCCATTTTCGCACTATTTTGGGTCGCGCTTAGTTGCGATTCGGCTGTGAGAGTTACGAAAGTAACTTTGCAACTGCTGTCGATACGGAGCTTCTATTTGTGGACTTTCCACATGAAAGCAAGCTTTTTTCACGATATGAATGGATTTTTATGAATTACATGTATTAATCTTTTTTCGTGCGAATTTGATGGCCACTTTTTCTGTCCATGACTGATATTCATAAAGCTTCATTTTTCAACATATGGTGAAAACCCGATTTCGCTGTGGTAGCGTAGCGCCCTACTTTTGGCATGACCTACTTTATCGAAGTGGGGCTGCCTTCCCGATTCAGAACTTTACAATCAGATTAATCTTTGTCCTGTAATCCTGTTGGTACCACAGTATTAAGGAAAAGACTATTCTGACAACTTCGAACATTTATCCTTTTTTTTTTACAGTAGGAAGGGCGTAATCACGGGCAAGCTTGAAAAAATGTGTGTGACTGAGAACGTAGATCTAGGTCACGTTGCTTTCATTGTTCAACTTTCTGAAAGATAGAGGAAGGGGTGGAAAATGGTACACCTTGTGATTACTTAGGCCTAATGCAAGTGATATACATGAAGCTTAGTTAAGCCATCTTCGTTGAACAGGCGCTGCAGTGCACATGTAGGTCACAATCACTGAATCAGTAAGGAAGACGCCGGAAGATTAATGCAAGGTTAGCGTCCTTTGGTCTGCTGTTCCACGTGAATAAGCTCCCTTCTCTCCCATTAGCACCGAACAGCACATTAGTGCGCGGAGTGTTCCATAAAGTAGGCCATGCCAAAAGTAGGGCGCTACGCTATCACAAGGCGCCACGCTACCACAGCAAAATCGGGTTTTCACCATAATTACGTTGAAAAATTAAGCTTTATGAACATATCAGTGATGGACAGAAAAAGTGGCCATCAAATTCGCACGAAAAAAAGATTAATAATTCATAAAATAATTCATATCGTGAAAAAAAGCTTGCTTCCAGGTGGAAAGTCCACAAATAGAAGCTCCGTATCGACAGCAGTTGCAAAGTTACTTTCGTAACTCTAACAGCCGAATCGCAACTAAGCGCGACCCAAAATAGTGCGAAAATGGACAAATTCCTCCGCGTTGGGTAACTTTCGCCGACGTCACGTCTTTGCGCAGACTGTCTAATAGTACCTCCATGGCTACGATAAGAAGTGTTTTACGATGCGCTTCCGGTGGCCTTTGATAAGTAATTTTAGGCCAACGTGATGCCCCTGCGCGGACTCTCTAATATCTCATTTTCTCACAAGCTGACCACCATCTAGAGATGTCTGTATCTAAGAACCAATCAGAAACAAGCTCTGAATGATCTTTGCCCAAATGCCCACATTGGTTTATTAGTATGTGTCAATCAGGATGAAACCATTTGTTTAGGGCTTGGGAGGGCGCGACTAGTTATCATGCTTCGTTCTCACAAAAAATACAGCTGTCAGTTTGGTATCGTAAGTCAGATCATTGATTTGAGACTGACAGTCAAAGGTGTTGCTGCTTAATTCATTATCAAGCGTGATAAGGCATAGCAGCGAATGTTTTCATGCTGATCAAATACAAACCGAACCACGTGGACAACGGTAGTGTGGTCATCGTACATCGGCAAGGGTCAGTCCGATCCTGATACACATAAGATTCTCCGTAAGTAAGGCCACTGACCGGACAGCGGGCTTTAAGCCATCGCGTGCAGGGTGAGTCTTGAAAACTCCTAATCACTGGTGACATTTAAATGCCCCGATCACTGGTGACACTAAAAGCCCCGTGATCACTGGTGACACTTGAACGTTCCTGATCGCTGATGAAACTTGAATGTTCCTGGTCACCGATGACATTTGAATATACCTGATCTCTGGTGAGACCTGAATGCCCATATGGGCCTTTTAAAAAAATTGTAGAACTTTTTGTCCACGGCACTTTTTATGTTCAAACAAAAAACCGGAAGATTTGATGGTGATTTCTCTGTTTGCGTGTTCAATAGGAACCATTTCAGTAACCACAAATGAAATTTTAAGCTCCTACATCCCTAAATGAGTTCTTTGTGACCTCATATGTAGGCCAAGGTACCCCAAAATGGCCTGTCCCCACTTTTTTTTTCATTATACATCTGATGAAAAATGTAATTTTGAGCTTAAGTATCGTTTATTCCATTCGTGGTATGGCAGAATGTGTCTCAATATTCAATTTACTGCATGTTTGAGGGTTTTTACTCCGCTCGCTTTTTTTCACGAGGCTCGCGAATTTGTGTCCCCTTTGGGAGCCCTCTTTTCCGTTACCGATAGGTTTTGGCTTCGTCGCCGTGAAGGTAAATTACTCTGAGTAGCAGTTGATGTGTTCTAGTAGTCACCTTCCTCTTCTGCATCGTCCCAAAACAAGCATGGCAAGCTGAAGCTTGAGGGGAACTGGTGGAAAGCGGTCAAAGCGAGCTACCATGGTAAGTAGAGGCTTAATTCCTTTCCGAAACCGGGCATTTTACATATTACCTGCTAATGCCCATTTCAACAAAATAATGGGCATTCAATAGACCGCATTTATTGCTATAACGTGTGTGAAAGTGAAATGAAACCCTCCAAAAAGAGAGGCAGTGTGGCACCACAAACATGTTTTTTCCCTAGGTGTTACTTCCCGATCCGTTACCGGAACTGGATTCTTTGACAGTAACGGAAAAGAAAGGAGTAATGGAAAGGAAAATTAGCTTGGCATTTTGATGGTAACGGAAAGGAGCCCAGGTAAAGGTGAAGAACATTGAAATGTTCGAGCTTGTTTTCAAATAGGCCTAGGCCTAGGTCTAGATCTACTTGCTGTTGTGCTCCATGTCACGGCCTAAGCCTAGATCTACTTGCTGTTGTGCTCCATGACACATAGAAGGGGAAGAGTGCGAAACCAATAGTTTAATTTACGTAAGGCCTCGATCTATATTTAGAAATAAGTTAAGAAAATTGATACTTTGTTAACGGAGAGGAATTCCATTCCTTCACTGTTTAGCAGAAAGGTTGTGGAGGCCTATTGAATGGTGAGTTGTTCATCTCGCTATCGGATTGAGAAGGATTCGAGCCCCAGCCGAGTCATTCGTACAAACTTTAGAATTGAGCAATCTAGTATTTTCTTCACTAGGAAACCGGTAGTATCGGCCATAGGTACAATACTGGGACTGGTTTGCCCATTCTCAGTAGGCCTACACTGGCACTGGGTAGGATACACAACAGTGCCATTTTTTTTCTGTTTTCTCTTCCCTCCCCCCCCTCTCTCTCTCTCTGTATGTTGTGTGAGTGTCCATCGCTTTTATTCTCCCTACACCTCTCACTTAGTGTAACATCTCTTTTCTGTTTCATCCAGGAACCTGTACCAGAAAAAGTGGGAAGAAAAAAACCTCTTACACCAGCGGAAAAGATGAAGCGATACAGAGAAAAATTGAACAATGATCCAATTCGAAAAAGTGAAGCACTGGCAAAAGACCGTGAGAGGAAAAAGGGAAAGTATAAACCATTGGCACAAATGACCAAAAGGGAGCACAGGTGTGCCAAACGCTATTGGAGGAATCAAAAGAAAAAAGCAAAAACTTGTCAGTCCACTCTCTCAAGACAAAAGTCCGATCACTCTTGAAGATAACCAAAGAAAGCGAGAGCATCAAGCTCCAAGTGGAAAAGTTGCAGTCTGAACTCGAGGATGAACAGAGAAAGACACAGCGCTACAGAAATCGGGCAGAGCGAATTGCCCCATAACCAAAAGAACCGACTACTCCCTGAAGCAAGACAGAAAAGCTTTTGTCTTATTTCAACCGATGTTCAGTTGCTCAAAAGGCCTCCACGAAAAGTCATGTCTCGAGGACTCTACAATATCATTTTGCCTTGACAGCTGAACTAAAGGGCCTAAAGGGGAAAGACAGGAAAACCTTGACCCAGCTGAAACGCGGTGACCTGCTGCGTAAATACAAGTTCCAACAAAAATTTAGACGTGAAAGAACTTAATGTTGGAGTTTTTCCTGAGAAACGACATTTCGAAAATTCTCCCAGGGAAGAAAAACACGATCACCAGAAAAGGGATCAAGAAATAAAAAAGACACTTGACAGATACCATGTACAACCTCCATAAGAAATTTCAATCAGAAAATCCAGAGGCCAAGATGAAATTTGTATCGTTTTACAAATGTAAGCCTTTTTGGGTTGTGCGGCCAAAAGACTCAGAGAGACAAACTTGCATGTGCAAGATTTGTTCCAACATGAAATTTCTTGCAAATGCCATGTGCTCAATCAGGGCTCTTGAAACATCAACTTTGTCAATTCTTTTGAGAAACTTTGCTTGTTCAGTGGATGAAAGAAAATGTATGTATGGTGAATGTGAAAGTTGCAGTATGAAAAGTTTGCCTGGTCGAGAAGAAAGAACTGTTTGTAATGACTACACATGGCAAAGAACTGTTTGTGATGACTACACATGGCTTGCATGGGAAGTTGTGAAGGAAAAGAGAAAGTTTAAAACTGGTGAAATGAAGAGCGTCAAAGTAGTGAAAAAAGTTGCAAAGCATGGCACATATGAAAACTTGAAGTTAGAATTCACCTCCAGCACGCAAACGTACAAAAAGCACTATTTCCACATGACAAAGCAGTTTGACCTCTATGGTGCCACAAAAGGAAACCTCCAAGAAGATGAGATAATGGTGCATAATATTGACTTTGCAGAGAACTATGTTGGAAAATGTGCATCAGAAATACAAAGTGTGCACTTCGGTGCGTCAAGACCACAGACAAGTTTGCATACTGGTTTCTATGTTGCAAGAGACATGACTGAGGTCCAATCAATTTGTGGTGTGTCTGATATTATTTTATCTGATTATTCTGTCTTATACAAAACATTTTTCCTTTCCGTTACCCGGGTTTCCTTTCTGTTACCCAGGTTTCTTTTCCGTGACCAATTTTCCTCTCCGTTACCGACACTTTAATGGGCCACTGTGGAAAATGTATTCATTCAATATTTGTTTTCTTGGGTGGAAACAGTAGCCCATCAAGATGTCTCTCTGCACATATGATCAAATCCTTCTACAGTAATGGGGTCCAAGAGTTATGATAAACAATTCTCGTCACTTTTTCTCTCTTCTCATGAACTGGCACTTATAATGTGTATCAAAAACCCACTAAGAAGGAAAACGGTTTTTTAATGGTACTGAACCATGTTTCTTGACTGTACAGAAGGATCAAAACAAAAAAAAAATTAACTTTTTGGTGAAATCACCAAGCTAGTGGCCCATTATGTGTTGGTAACGGAAAGGAAAACAGCATAGGGTAGCCTATTATCAGCGGCCGATATCTCTAATGTTTATCAGGATTAAGCTAAGGTATTTTACAACCTGAAGGTGGAGACACACCTAATTAAGCACAGAAAATTTGGAGGTTCTCAGACGAAATATTTTTTACAAAAAATGACATGGCCAAAGTTCTACATTTTTTTGAAAAGACCCATCTATATACTCTGTGATGAAATGCCCCTGGTCCCTGGTGACAACAAATACAATCGACTCCACACAAAATGAAGTCACTTAACATGATCTTTTTGTATGATGTTTTTCTTTTTTCCCCTCCCCAATGTTTCCGTGGTGAAAAAAAAAAAAAAAGCTTATGACATCTTTCTATCTTTGAAGTCCCAAAGAGAAAAAAAAAATACTTAGTATGATTTGCCTAAACCGTGTCATGGTCAAAATACACAGCGTGATCTTTCGTAATCGTCTTTTCCCTACAGCTCGTACCTGCCATTGTTCAGTGTCTGCCTCGCCATGCTTACACCTGTTAAGTCACCTGCCCAGCATGCGCCCGAGGCGCCATGCATACGACTGGATGTGGTCGCTTTGTCCATGAGGGTAGGATTTTACAAATCTTATTCTGCTGGCATCACTGATCCCTAGCACTCACGTGAGCTCAAATATATTACCGTGTGTTATTCATCAGGTGGACTGATAGTATGATAGTAAATGATGCATCAGATGTTGTAAGATTCACAGGGCCACTGATTTTACTCAGGTCGGGTCAGTCTGTGGGTCGGGTATTGAGAGCGGCGGTTACGATAGGGAGAAAGAGCAAAACCGGCTACCCATGAGGAGGTGCCGTAACACGCGTGGCCACAAGTTTTTTTCGCTTTTTCTTAAAACTGCGCAAAAGAGTGGTGTAACTACGTGTAGAAATGTTGAAACATCATCTATACATCTATCTCCTCTATGCTAGTTGGCCTTTGTAACATTGTAAAGAAGAATGTGTTTCCATGTTGTTTTGCAATCATAAAAATAGAAAAAAAAGAGTCTTTTTTGTGCATAATAATCAAGGGACCATAACTCTTACCACAAAAGTTGTATTGGTTCTTTAGTTGATCAGTTCTGTAGAGTAATAGTTAATATCATATGATATACAATTTTTCTTATTTCAAGGGTCATCTATTTTCTAAAGGTGACTTACAAATCAAAATTGCATTCTTCTGTGAGAGATTTCTGTCTTCTTATTTGGCAATACATCTCATATATATAATGTTAAGTTGACTGACAAGTAATATTGTGTGCTAATTTTTGCCCTTGTTTATAATTGAAACAGAACATTTTGCTTAGAAAAGTTCAGACACCATCGCTTTGGGTGAATTTTTTTTTATTTTTTAAAACAATATCCCCTCACACATCCTAAGCCATGTAGGGCTACACACAAAAAATACCCCCGCCTCAGAAAAAATCAACCAAAGGTCACCTACATATACATGTACATGTATATTAATACTGCTTCCATCCTTTATCAACATAGTTTATCTAAGGCAGATAACTCAATAAATGCTTAACATGATTTAACGGACGGTATGATGTTGAATTTTATGTCCCCTCGGCATCATGTTAAGCAATGTCAACTGGACCCCTGGACTCGGTGATGAAATGCCACTAATTTCTGGTCATGGCTAACAGGAGAAAGTGAGGCCAACCCCTCAATTTCGCCAAGCAGGATTCTGTTCCTGCACTTGGGTCTCGGGGCATACAATCAAGAACTTGGCCACCAGTATTATGAAGCATCACCAAACCTGACTTGCCCACTACTGTTTTTCCTCTCTATAAGATGGTAGTTGGCAGAAAAGTGGAGCAAAAAGAACCTGTTGTCTTTGACCAACTACAGTCTAACACCTGGTCCTGTGGTAACACCCACATTCTGTTTTCATTCAATGCATCAATTTCCTCCCTACATGTAAATGCGATGTCAAACTTGGTATTTCACAAGAGCGGTGGTGAAGAGAGACATATTTATCACTGTAATTTGATCCATCTGCTTCCTGCTGTTGGACTTGACAATCTAACTGTTTTGTAGGTGCAGTAATTATTTTAAAATTCCCTTCGCTGGTAACAGTTCTGTGCAAGATACATATACTTGGCCTACAGATCGCACATATTAAAAACTGATATCACAATGCAGATGACTGCAGACTTTCCTCAACCCCAAATTATATGGTTGCTGGACTCAGTGACATTTGAATGTCCCTGAGCACTTGTGACATTGGAATGTCCTGGTGCTCTGGTGAGACCTGAATACCCCCAAGCTCTGGTGACACCTGAATGTTGAACTCTGATAATAAAAATTGATATAGCATTTGAATGTTCCTGAGCTCTGTGACATTTGAATGCTCCTCAGCTCTGTGACATTTGAATGCTCCTCAGCTCTGTGGCACTTGAATGACCAAGCTCCGATAGGAGAAAATGTTACTGAGACAATGTAAAGCAGAATTTACCTGGAGAAGCTGCAAGGCTTTCTCCCTCCACAGCCATTGAATCTTCTGTTGTGTTGCCCAAGGACTGATATAATGGACCATGTAGAGTTACAATGTTCATTTCTTTGTCAGCATGACAACTCCTTGTGTGTGCTTCTGTGGTGGATCTGACCAGGCATACAGGCATACAATTTTTTAAGATGCAAAGGAAAAAAAAAAAACAACAACAATAAAAGCAAAAGTCCATAAATCTTGCTGTGCACCATTTTATCCTTAATTTCCACAAAAACAGACTTGGATGTAAACGAAATTTTGCTTGTGCTTTTACTTTGTAACAGGCCTTGAGGAAATATTTTTTTCCAACCAGTCATTCGCTCAATTAGAAATCTTATTTCTGATAAATAAAATACTTGACAATTCCTTTGAGCAAAACAGTCCTACACTTACACGTTACGTGAATAGAAACAAAAAATGAAAATCAGCCATTTTGGATAACAAAAGACATTTTCCATCTGAGGGTGAATGAAAATGAACAGTCTGTCAATAAGAAAACTAAAAGCAAGAAATTGGGACAGTTTTGAGAAAGGTATTTTGCTTCGTGTCATCTGGAGTTTCCTTCAAGAACAAGAATTCCTTACTTTAAGAAAGTTAAAAATCAAAATAAGAGAGGACAATGATATAATATAAATGTATCTGAACAAATGCTTTGGAAAACTATGCAAAAAAAAAACAAAATGGCTGAAAGAGTTTGCTCAAGGACATTATGAAGCCACATGACAATTGATATCCATGTCATAGGGGGTATCTTGATTCATTCTTCCAAACTGGTGACATAAAAAAATCTATCAGGAACTTGCATACTTGTATTCCAAAATATGTAACCATTAATTTAAAAAAAACATTTAATACATGTATAAATCTTACTCACCGATCCTCGCTTCTGAAAGGACAAAACTGGCACAAATGGCACTCGCGGGGCAACATTTTGTGTAGATCTCCTCCCAGGCAAAAACCAGAGGTTGTGTAGATGAACATTGTTTTTCTCTCAGTAACCTTTGCTCTTTCTGTTGGATGCAGCTGTTTGAAGTGCTCTTCCGCAGCATACATGGACCTGATAAATAAATCACATCTGATGCATCTAAATGGATATTCTTTTACACTCAGCACTTTCTTGCGTTTCAACTGTGTCTTTTTGTCTCCAGCACTAGAATTATTACTTTCCACAGGGGGATTAGTGACCCCTATAAGTGATCTTCCTTCAGCCATTGTCACAGTGGTTTGTGCAACATTACTGTTGTGTTCTGCTGCTGACATCTCACTGTCCTCTCCTCCTGGTTTATCCAGTGACACATGGCTTGATGGCGACTGGCCACCATTCTCCTCCAGGAGAGATTTATCATGATTCTGTGTCGAGTGATCAGATACTAAAATTACGCTGTTTCCTGAAATACTGTCACTGCCCCTTTGTGTCCTGTTTTCTGTATTTTGTGCACTAGTTTCCCCCACTGGCTTTTCACTGTGAAAATTACCCTCTTGAATTTGCTTATTACTAATATTACCTTTCACATTAATCTTAACAGATGAAAAACCTCCTCTCCCACCCATGGATTCAGCTGGTTTCAATGAAGGATTTACATGCACTAGTGTTTTATCTCTTTGAGGGGACTTTCTTTTCATGCTGCTCGGCTCCTCTTTTCCAGCAATTTCTGCTGAAATGCCAGGTACCGGCTCTGTTCTCACACCGGCAGCAGGAAGTTTCTGAGTGCATTTTTCAATTTGCCTATTTGTGTTTTGTTCCAATATAGCTTTTGCTGCACTTTGCTTTGCCCATTCATGACTGTCCTTGATTCCTGTTGCTGAAGAGTAAGTTTTCTCTTCTTTCTTCCTTCTTAGCTGCTCCAGCAAATGGATTTTTGAGCCACTTACAGAAACATCACGACCTGATTTGTATCTTTCATCCTGCTCATTTTTACCTGACACCGAAGCTTGATCTTTTCTGATTCCACGTTTTTCACATACTGTTGCCGACATCTTGTTCCTATGCATCTTGGCCACAGGTTCTCCATTATCTTTTTGCTGATTCGTTTTCAAACTGAACTGATCAGTCACCTTGATTGACGTTTTATTCTCTGCATGTTGACCAATGCTGTAAGAAGAAACTCTACCCTGGTCAATGTCATTTCCCTTGTGGTCATTGACAGTCATTTCAATCTGCCTGGATGCTGGTGCTGCAAGGTGAAAACCTGAGCTACCAAGAGGTCTTGGAGTTATTCCAGCGGAATTATTTGTGTATACAACTTCTCTTGCAGGGGACAACTCATCTCCATTTACCATGGGTGAATCTGTGATGGAATCTTTGATCTGTTTGGAATGCCCCAAAGCAGACTGATTTAAAGCATGTTTCTTGTGCTCAAATGTTCCATTACTGCTGGAAAATTTCACACTGCCTTGAACTTCTCTCTTATCTTTGTGGGGAGTATTTCTGTGACCCTTGACACAAGTGTTTTCCTGTGGTGGCTTTGACGATCCTCTAATGTTTACTTCTGTGACTTTAGAAACATTTTTATCACATCCATAAAGTGGAAGAAAAAGTTTCTCCAAGGCAATATCATCAGAGACAATGTTGGAACTCTTTCCTCTGTGTACGAATTTTTGATGGTTTTGTAAATACTCTAAGTTGGTATAAGGTGAATGGCAATACCCACAAGTGTAATATGGATGTTTTTCATGGATATGCCCCTTCAGGACACCTTCATTCCATTCTCCCAGAAAATCACATTTGTGATGAATGCACCGGTAAACTGTTTGTTTCTGCTTCGACGGCAACCTATGCTTTGCCGATTTAACAGGTTTCCTCAAATTGGCAATTTTCACAACCTTAGCAGCCCCTGAATGCTCAGATTTTATGTGTAGCTTTAGGGTTGTAATGGAATAAGATCTGTATGAGGGACACTGAGAACATCTGAAAATATCAATGTCATTTTTAATGTCTGATGAATTAGTCACTGTTTTTTGTTCAGAGGCTGAAACCACTTTTTGCATTTTCGGATCTTTAGAACATGTGTTTTGATGAACTTCTAACTTTCTTTTGGATGCTTCATTCCGATTCACAGGGTTGACATTATGTTGTGGAATTATTCCCTTAGTTAATGTGGGAAGTTTTCTTTGGATATGTGGCTGCACTTCATTCTGTGATGAAGTTTGCTTCAATGCAAGTCGACATATCTCAGATTCATTGTGTTTTGGTTTGCCTCTCACAGCTTTTGAGGTTGACATAATAGACATGGTTATTTCATTATCTCTGTGGTGAGTAGATTTAGCCACCACTTCTTGGATTCCTAACTTTTCAACATTTCCTGATAACATATTTATATTTGTTTGATCTTCCAAGATCATCTTCTTGAGAGAGTTTTCTGGACCATTCACACCTTTACCAACCGCTTTGTCCTGAGCGCTAGTCTGGTATACAGAACAAATTTCAGCAACATTTTCACCACAGTCCTTTCTGTCTGGAAGTTTTCTTTTCTTACACTTCTTCTCCGATCCAGAAACAGAGTCTGAAATGTACCACCTCTCTGCAGTTTGAGAGAGGTGGTACACTGTGTCATTTTGGCCCTCAGTACGGAAATGGTCAAGCTCCCCAAATGCTGAATCTGAATTTTCTATTATGATTTCATTGGTATCTTCTCTCTCAGAGACTGGAGATCTTGATTGGATACTGGCCATTTTCTCAGTTTTTGCTTCACTTTTCAGCAGCTGTGACCTCAGGTGATCTGTTTTTCTTGCACTCTTTTGAATAATAGACTCATTGTCCTGCTTTGAATGGATGGATTTCATTACATCAGTCTGTCTGCCCATCAAATGTGAAGAACCTATAGATCTGTCTCTTACTTGTCTATCTGCATTATCATCTGACTTTTTCCTATTCATAGTACTCTCTTCATTCCCTGGATGAAAACACTTTTCAGGCTCAAATTCGGGAGGCCTACCAGTTCTGATTAATGGGTCATCCACTGCATCAAGCCCTTTGTTTTGTTCCTTTCCACAAGGTTTTGTTTCTGTTGCCTTTACAGAGCTATCCGACCCTGTTGCATTTCCACAACTGATATTATTTTCAATTTCGGTCTTGCTCTCAGGCACATTGTCTAATTCTCCTTCATGCTGCATTGATGAAACTAAAATCCCTGCTGATCCTATGATTGTTGACCTGATTGCTGAATGAAGCTCTGAAGCTGCACTGCCACCAAAACTACTGTCTCTATCATCTCCAGCAGTGTCTCCTGATTGTTCTGTAGTTGTAAGAAAACCACTGTTTACATCAAAAGGATCACAAATATCTCTGAATGTTTCCAGAGTGACAGATTTGGATCTTAGAGCCTGAAGAAATTGCTGTTTATTCACAGTTTTGTATTTGACAGTCAAAATTTTGTCAGTGATGCTGTGGTTTTCCTTTATATGACCTAACACATCTTTGGTCAGCTCTCCCTGATAGTTACAATATGTGCACAATGCAACTCCCATTCCTGCCTGACAGGACAAGAGATGGCAATGTAATTGTTTAGGTCTCATGAAATGTTTTTTGCACTGGAAACAAATATACTTTTCATCATCAGTCTCATATAATGGCTTCAACAAAGAATCTAATTCATCAGTTCCACAAACATCAATTAGCTTCTCCATATCCTGTAAAGAAAGATTATGATCTGGTTGCTCTGATGATTCTGTTAGGGTGTCTACTCTGCAATGTGTCCCTGTGATATGGTTAGCAAGATCAAGACTTCCCCGGGCCACATAACCACAATGAAAACATTTCACTCCATTGACATCAGATGAAGGCTGAACAGCATGGGGAATGTTGTGCTTGCTGAGCATAATATGGTTGTAAAAATCCTCAGCCGTTTTGCTCAGACTGTCACACACATGACACCTCAGGGGGAATAATTTGCTTTTCTCCTCTTCACTGGCCATTTTGGTAGATGACTCCGTTGATGGATGCGGAACAGCTTGGATGTTTTGGCTTGGGGATGACAAACCAGAACCATAACCACTTATCTCCTGGTTTTCATGACCAAAATTTTGTGGTTTATTTTCCACCTGTGTCTGAACTGAAACTGATGTGTCCGAGATCTGATCTTTACCAACCATTGTTGTGGCATCCACCCTACTGGTCTCTGTGCTGAAGCCAGCATACCCTGATCTCAAATCTCCATCACCTTTCACCCCCTCAGCCTTGTAGTCTTTTCTTAACAACTTGAGGCTTTCCTTGGTGAACACTTCTGTGAAATTGTCATCTGTAGTTTGCAGGATGATACTTTTTGCACTGGATATACCAGTGAGCTGAAATTCTTCATCGTCAACTGAGACAGCCTGTGTCAGACTTTCAGAACTCAGAAAAATTTCATGATTTGAGTCTTTGGCTACCATAGCTCCTAAATTCCTCTGAGTTGCTTCCCCATTTGATTCTTTTCTATTCTTTAAGATGGAAGCACTCAAAATGCAATCTGAAGTGGTATCCATGTTTACTGGACTTTCAACAACATCAGTACACTTTGCAAGCTCTTTCTCTTTCAAATATACTGACTCCATGCCTGGCTGGATATCACTTCCCAATGAATGTGACCCTTCATTAGCATGGTCTGGTGTTGGAGGCAAGATATGGTCCGCTGAGCATTTTAAGCCAGATCCATTCACAGTTTCTTCAGAGAAAAATTTGGATTTCTGCTGTAATTTAGTTTTATCTACTCCCTGATCCTCTAAGTTTTTAGTTCGATTTCTCCCTGAAACAGTCAATATTGCTGGATGACTGATGTCAGACACATTTACAGAGCTGGCATCATTAGGGAAGGCTTCACTTTCTTTCCTCAAATTATCTGATCCTTTATTCTCAAATGAAATCAATGCCATTTCATTATCCTCCTGCATGGCATTTGATGTATGTCGTGAGACATTACTGCCAAAGTTTAGTCCTCCTATACAGGAATCAGCTGTTGATGACGACCCTTGCTCTGTGCTGCTGCATGAAGGTAAATCATTCACTTTTTCATTTGAGACAACTGACTGGGTCAAGCCATCTTGTTTGTTGTCCAAATGAACCCCAATAACACATGATTCAGCTGTTGCTGATCCCAAGTCATTTCTAGTGTCAGACACAGAACATTCCATATCACTTCGGTCTTTTTGTTTCGTTCTAGACTCCAACCTGGAAAGGGCATCACTCTCAAGTAAATCATGAGATACTTTTGGGTCTGACACAGTACAGTCAGAGGTGGTTTTCAATGGATCCTTTTGTGAATGCTCAACTGCCTCTGTGTCAACCCTGTCACTGTCCTTCTCTCCTGCTGGTTGTGTCTCATTTAAAGGATTTTTTGCATTTATTATTGCTGAGTTAACAATCCTGGCACAGCTCGTATCTAATGTGCTTCCCTCTACATTTGCCCTTGACGATTTTACATTAATTTCTACTGTTTCAAGTGTTTTGGACCCCATGCTTTTCTGGTCAGTTTCTGCATTTTTATGCTGTTTTAGGTTTGACTTTGAAGAAATCTGTTTACAGTTTGCCTTCTGCGTCTTTTGTAGATGACACAGTAATGTCGTATTTATATTGTACATACGAGTTAAACTTGGGTGATCAGTGTGCATGTGTTCCTGCCATGAACTAGCATCAAGGAAGTAACTAACACAGTACTTACACTGGATCATTTTCAGTAAAGATTCCTGCATGTGTAATCTCAAATCTTCAACTGAATCAAATATTGTTTCACAGATATTGCAAGCACACTGAAAATCAGTCTCATTTCCATCACCAGATTCCATGCTTATTTGCAACATTTTAACAATACGTTCAACTTTTTCATGCTGAAACTGAGCTATTTTATGTGAATTTTCCAAAACAGAGCAAGAATACATCTTTGTTTGAATGTTCCCAAAGTGGTTTACCAAATGCTGCACCAAGCTGTCCCCAGAAATGTCTTTCCAACCACAATATTTACACAAGTTCTCTGATGATGTGTTTGAATTAGTGGGTATTGTGGAAAAACATTCTTCATGTCTCTGCAGTGGCTCTTTCTCTTTCTGTGAAAGATCTAGGGCTGAATCTGGCCTGGCCGGAGTATGTCCTTCAGCTCCATCATTTTCATCTTCTGAAATATCCTCAAATGTATTGCTGTAAGCCAAACTCTCAGTCGCGATGGCGATGTTCTGTGAAGTTGACTGGGGGTTGAGTTCAGACAAAGATTCTATAAGTTCTTCTGTATTAGTATTGGCAGACCACTCTTTCTCTGATACTGCATCAAACCCCTTCGTTTGCACATCTGTCACTTTGTCTGACTTTTTAGAGCATTCCAGTGTATGAACTGCAGGCTTTCCAATGTCAGGTGTAAAATGTCCACCCTGCTGCTGACGCTGTATCCCAATAGAGTTTTTCTCTCTTAAATCTCCCTGGTCCTGGTTTCCTGCAATCCCAGGTGAAAAGGAAATATCTGGCATGGTAGAAGGAGAAATTTGGCTAGCTCGCTCATTTGATAAAGATATTTTATTGATGCATGAAGCAACAGTGTCTATCACTGTGAACCGATTACTGCTGATGGTCCCTGAAGTGCTGTTTGGAGGCACTTGTTTTTCAGCATTGTATGCCAAGCTAGTAGACTGACCTTTGGCCTGACTGTTTAAAGGGCAACCATCAATGACAGTTTGTGACTGTGAGTTAAGACAGTGTGCTATATTATCAGGCATATCTTCCTGAGAATTCTTGTATATTTCTTGAACAATAGTTTGGAGTCGAGGACACTTGATGGTGTAACCTTTCGGACAACAGTGAAAGTCTCCATCATGAGCATGTTCTCTCCAGATGTGCTGGAAGAACAAACTATATTCTTTCCGCCATTTCATTTTACATTTCAAGCATATGAAGTAGCCTTTCACTTCACGTAAATAGGCGAATTCATCAGCTTGAGACTGATTTCTTGCTAATAGCTCTGGGACAGTCTTTGACATGACATCATGAGAGTGCTGTTGTGACTTTTCTGGCATTTTCCTTAAAACTGTTTGATGTTCATCCGGTGCATCATTCTCATTGGTGGCAAGGCTGACAACATTAATAATGCGAAGTTGTGATGTATTCTGTGAAAGGTCCTCCACTTTAATACTTTGACTGGCAGTATTGTCAGCTTGTGAAAGTATCACTCTATGCTCCCCCTCTGACATTTTCTGAACACTTAAAACTGAAGAATCCAACCCACAATTAACAGGAGCTCGACCTGAAGAGGAAGTGTATGTCATAGAGGGTGCTAGAGATATGGAAAGCCTTTGAGTGGAAGCCGCAATTTGTAAGTTCTCTCCTAAACCTGCAAAATCAAAATTATTGGATGCAAAAATGGAATGAGGGGGCATGATGCTCTGAGGCACTGTCGGCTGATTTGTGAAGGACTGAAGCAATTTGATTTGTCCGTCATGTGGCCCAGACTTTAGAGTTTCATTAGTTACTGACTGGGATGCATGTCTTATCTGTGGTGTTGTCTGAGATGGGGGAACAATAACTCTTGCCAGCTGAGGCACAGCATTTTGAGGCACATGCGTTAGGTTGGCTATAAAAGGAGACTGAAGTCCACTGTTTAGTGATACTGGTACCATGGGGGCAACCGGAACAACGATAGGGTGGTTATGTTTCCTGGGATCTGTCACAGGTACTAAGAAGGTTAGATTCCTGGGATGAGCTCCACTGGAACTTTGTTGCGTATGCATATTAGAAGTGTTGCTTCTTTCTTTCTGTCTGGAAACCTGGTCTGACTTTCCTTTGGGTGCCACAACTGATGCAGATAATGCAATATTGTTGGACTGAATTCTGCTTTGAAAGTTATTTGAATTAGTTTTTAAAATCTGTGGGGAAGTAACTGTCAAAGTTTCCATATTTGTGTTAGGAGTGATGCAAGGATTTGAAGCTTTATAAAATGCCTTGCCACGTGTTTTTGCTGTTCTCATGAGCTTCATAACCTTTTCTGGAATCGGAATCTGAGATTTTGGTGACAGATGGTCCCGAAGGTGGAAAACGAATTCAGTTTTTTTTAGATCCAGTCTGCATAATGAGCATGTAAACTGCTGTGTTGATCTGTTATAACTGATACCAGCTTCAGTTGGGTTTACAGCATAACTTGAACCCAAGCTCATTGGCTTGATGGCAGATACAGCAGCTGGAGCAAAGCTGCCTGGCACAGTGGCTGGAGCAAAGCTGTTTGGCATGTTGGCACTTACAGGGGCTGAAACATTTAGCATAGCTGCAGATATGGAAGCTGGAGCAAACTTGTTTGGTATGGTGGCAGAAACAGTGGCTGGAGCAAAGGTGTTTGGCATGGTGGCAGAAACAGTAGCTGAAACAATGCTGTGTAGCATGGCTGCAGTTATAGTAGCTGGAGCAAGGCTGTTTGGTATGGTGGCAGCTACCGTATCTGGATTAAAGCTCTTGCCATGTGCAGGAATGACTGAATGGGCACAGCTAACCATATAAGTTCTGCTTGATGTAGTTTTACATGGAGCTCTGGTCTTGCAATGATGAGCTTGGAACAAAGCAAGGTCTGAAGTTTTTAAGCCACATCTCTGACATGTTTCCTGACCCAGATCATGCCAGCTTGGATTAGAAGACGACATCTTTGTCAATGGAAGCACATGAAAGTCATCAGACCCTCATGCTAAATCTGAAATTTCAATTAAAAAACAATAAGAAAGACAGAAGAATACACACTGCATTGCAAAAAGTTCAGAAAATTTCAGGACTTTATTCTGACCTCTAAACTCTATGTCATGTCCACAATCTTTTCTGCCCTTCTCTGCATACACTACATAAAGCTGAACTAAAATGAAAAAAAGTTTTTGACATTTTGAGACAGTAAAAATAAATGACTGACTTTAAGAATCAAACCACATGGTTAGCCATGACTCTTCAACTCCTGCACACAATGATGAAATACACGACCCATTTAGTTTTTTTCTTCTTTCTTTAATGATTTGTTTATTAAATAATGTATAGCATTTATATAGCGCATATCCATTTAAAATGCTCTATGCTCTATGTGCTTTACAGAAACAACATGTCAACCACAGAGCAGAATGGAGCTGCCTGCGAAGCGCTCAACATACTGCACTGCTTCTTTCTCTCTCCCTGTCTCGCTCACTCTCTCTCTCTATCTCAGAGCAAATTGTAACGCAGCCTGTTAGGCGCAGTTCACAACTCACAACAGTTCACACAACACACAACTCAAATAATATTTGAATATTTAATCATGAATAATAAATTGAATATTTAATAATGAATAATAAATTCTGGGGGGGGGGGGGGGGGGGGGGATGATATGGATAAATTTTAATCTATTAATTTCAACTTTCAATTTTGCCCGGGCAGCGGCCTTTCGGCCTGCTCTTTACGATTTCCAACTGCCAAGGTATCTTTAACGTGCGCAACGTGCACACGGGCCCTCCGAATTTTTTCGTCCTTATCCGAGAAGACTAGGTACTCGATCCTACCCCCCCAATAGGACCAGGGACTTGAAAATATGAGAAAAATCCAATTTCCAACATGCCCGCACTGCCCGGGTTTAGAACCCGGGACCCTTGGCATGAGAGGCGAGCACCTTGCCTCTAGACCACCTTGTCCCCACATTTCGTGCATCAGACTTAGATGTAGCAATTATGAGCGAGAGATTACTATTGTAAATCAATCAAGGCTTGAATAGGATTGTCTACAAAGTCCCATCACAAAAAAATGACCAGAAAAACTTCCAACCAAGAAAGATCAATATTTTGCTGACTGAGCTACCCGCACGAGCTCAGTCCAACTTTTCCCGATGACACACATGTTCACATCGGGAATCCTTGTTCATGTTTGCATCGGGAATCCTCGCCCATGTTTCATAATGTTATAATTGTTTTCAGTACAACGAAGAGTTCATCTGGCATAGTTCTGTTCACTGAGTTCGCAAAAGTGTGCGACAAATTTTGAACATCTGCTGTGGGGAAGGCTTGTTCAAAATGCAGTGACACACCAAGTATACAACTGCCTTAAACCGATCGTTGGTATAGAATCATAAAACCCTACAGAGCTTTCTTAAAACCTCTGCCACCAAGCAATCGGGACCATAACTTCGCATGTAAACACTGTTGTTGACTTTAAAAATTCATAACAATTCAACAGAAATGCACCAAACTTTCATAAATGACAAAGGAAATCTTGTTTGTAGATTAATATCATGTGTTTTATTTAACAATAAGCCTGAAATTACCTTCTGTAAAAAAAAGAAAAACTGTCATCACCTTGATGTTCAACCAAATCAGTCTCCTGAGTTCGTATCCCCTTTACTATGGGTTTCACCATCGTCAACATCATTCTGAAATGCTTCTTGATCAATGTCAGACTCATTTCCACATCTGCGTTATAAATAGGTAGTCCAATCTGGACTGCTAAGGGGGCGCCCATTTTGGCATAATTTTAGGCCAACATTGCATGCTGTGGATTTATGTGAAACACCATGTATCCTACATCAAAATAAAGTTCAATCCTTCCTCTGACAAAATATACTTCCTTTTGCATTGTTTAATGTGTTAAGCTATGTGTTTTTATAGCTTGAACAGGACATAGTCTTGACGTTTTCGCTCTGAGCTGTGCATACTGAATTGACCCCCTCATAACAAAGGGTCGCAGAGCGACGATCTGATGAAGCGCAAGTGTTTGAAAATAACTCACACAGAAAGCCAGACAATTGAGGTTTAATTCAATGTATTTTTCATGGTGTATTAAGTTGAAATTGTTTTGAAAATTATTACATGCAGTTGGAAAGTTTGTCGGAAACTTTTATTGATCAGGATCAAAATAATACGCAAATAAACCCCAGCCTTTGTATTACTATTATATATATGGGGATGCCAAGATGAGACATGGGGCATGTTTCAGAATGAAGCGCCGACTGTTTTTATAGGCCCACCCAATGCTTGATTTCGTCACATTTGTCCGACACTCAGTGCTAAGTCAATGGTGACACGATTGACCTCATTTTCAATTTAAAAAAACAACATTATTTTTGTCTCCATTGTAAGAAGTCACAAAAAAATGACATCGGAAGATGTTTGCTGACTAAAAAAAGTAAAATGAGATGCTTGTATAACGTTTGTACTCCTCGAAAAAAAATGAAGCATAATGTACATCCCCTTGACTTGGATGCTGAGAATTTTTAATGCCATGGCTCAATAAACCGTCATTTTAAGGGAAAACCCTACAGACCACTGTACGGCATCTCGCCGTGTACGACCGCCGTGGTTACGACGGCGCATATTTCATTCCGACACGATGCCGTGCCATCTACGGCATTGAAATATACATTGGAGTCTACGAGTGTGTTCATACTTGTCGACTTCCCGCCGTCGCCGTTCCCGCACACACACTTCCTAACTAAACATGTGGTTTCAGCACTTTTTCCTATCATGGAGGATATAGACACAGAACTTCTGATTCTGATCACATTAGTACATGACAGACCTGTTCTTTGGGACAAAAGTCTGGAAATTTACAAATAAAGCCAATGTGAGACTTTGCACGTTTAAGGGGGTATTACACATACAGTCAGACCGGATCAGTTTTGGTCGACACTCGGCCCGCAGACCACCGTACGACAAAGTTTGCTATTACACGTTACGGTCCGACTGCAGGCCGTCCACATGCAAATAGATACGAGTTGAGCATATAGCAGACACACAACAATAGGTACATACAATGGGTGACAGAGGAACTGCTTGATAATGTAGGAATTTGTTATTTTGAAAAACAAGAGAAGAAAACAACGTCGTATTTGGTCAAAAGACTGGCTTTTAAAGAGGAGTGTGTTCTCACATACAAATCCACTGGAGGAGATAAGAACCTTTTCTGAAGACCTTTAAAATACCATAATTTAGGTACATAAATTTCATCAGCTCCAGCACCTGACAAAAATGACTGCTCGTGTTTCGTTAGTTCTTTTCTGAAACAACTCCTGAAATTGTTGATTTTTTTTTTTTTTTGAAACGGTGGGTCTGTTTGCATTGGGATCCAGTTGTTTGCAAAAGTTGACGAGTTTTGGCCTTTTCTCTTGAAAATTTATTGGAATAATCCTTATATTTAATTTCCCACAAACACTCTGTGGAACGATAAATTTCAATAAATTGAAGAACTGTTTCTTTGGACCATGAAGACATAATGGAAATCGCCGTGTCAAAGGAGAGAACAGCGAAACCGAGCATCACAGAACACTGCACCACAGAGAGTTCATGCATACATAATTCCCCACTGCATCCCCCATTCGATAGAGCAACAAGGGTGATCATTGTCATGACAAAAACAACACACCCACTTCCACAATGAACAGTGATAAATATCATGGAAAAAATGAAATAAATAATGCGGCCATAAAATTGGTTACTCACGAGTACTTTTGTTAATTTTGATACGCTGATTCCGAATTTGATATCATTTTTATGCTCAGATGCCGTTTTCGACAACTTTGTATTAATGTTGGCAGAGAAAAGTGCTATCACGTGGGCTCTGAAATTTGATCACGTACACCAGCAAGGTGGCCGGATCCCAAATATCAGGCAGCGCCTGATTTTCAGGACGCAACATCGGCCAGGTCGAATTTCTACATTTTTCGTCCGGTTTCCTTATTACACGTTGCAATTCGACTGCAGGCCGACTGACGACCAACGTAAATCCAAAACTGATCCGGTTTAACTGTACGTGTAATACCCCTTTTAGGGCGTGAATCCATTGAGTTCTTCGGCATCGTTTTTTTTTTTTTTCAGATACAGATAATATATGTACCCCAGTTCCATACGATTGTCCATAATGATAAAATATACCCAAATGATGGGCTAAAAGCCAAATGATAATTAATGCCGTCCATAACACGGCTAAAAATAAGTCGATGTGTGTGAACAAAGACGCTGTGTCGATCACGGCACGCCATGCACGGCGTTTGGTCGATGTGTGTGAAAGAGGCCGAAACTGTTCTTTGGGCATTTCAGAATTGAGTGGGAAACATAACAAAATGTAGGACGTGAGAACCATTGGAATGACTTGCCATTTCCAATGACAGGCCCCAGAATGGGTGACAGTGAAAGAATTTCCTGATTTCTTCATGTAATCTTCAGCAACAGCCTCACATGCATGTTACTGTTACGTTCTTCCTTCGGAGATTGAGTTGTACTAGCTGAAGCTCTATCAACTTTCATGACCATCTTATCGGCACTGCACATTTTCTTCACTATGTGCCACCCACGGTCCTACTCGCAAAATAATACCTGTACATTTAATAGGTTTCACATTCAAGTCAGTTCTTCAACACTCATTTGGTCGTGCGGGCGAAGGCTGCACTCACTACCTACAGCGCTCTATAAATAGCTTCAGCCATAATTTTCTAACTGTTCCCTCAAAACCTTGGAAAAGACAGGATTTACATACGGTGTTTTATCAAACAATAGGGCCTACACTTTCGGTCGGAGCAGAAATGAAAACTTCCAAGTTCATATGTGGTCGATTTCGATTACCTTTTATTTTGTAAGAGGCATAAAATGAAGAGATTTATATATTTTGTTACAGAGGGTCCAAAAAATTAAACAATACAAATGAGAAGTAATCATCTGTTCATATTACAGACATTTCTATCGGTACCGGTGTAACAGGCCAAAATATACCCCCCGCCCAGACTATACCCGGGGTTAAACTGGCCTAGCCCAGAATATACCCCGGGGTATATTCTGGGCTAGGCCAGTTTATACCCCGGGGTTACTTTGGGCTAGGCTAGACTATACCCCCCACTTTTTTTTAAAAACAAGTCAAGACCACAGCCTTTTCTTTATCACTGTCATCAGATATCATATTGATTCATACAGGAACACATTCTTGACACCCATAAATCATAATACAATTTAGAGGAAATAATAATAACAGTTTATTTCAGCCTTAGTTTAAATCGGTGTACCATAATACATTCTTGACTCCTGTTAATCATGATAAATTTCAGAGGGAACAAACATGCATTAAAATGCATTGATATACAAAAGGGTTGAGTATCCATTCACACTGATATATGATTAGATTTCGGCATTAATTTCACTCGTGTTTGTTATTAATATTATTATTATTATTATATTTTGATAATTGGTTGGCCATGAGTAAAACATGCATTGTATTTTTTGTTACAATGATGCAGAGAGAAGAGGCTGGAAAACGACACACATAGAAAAAAATAATAAAAACATAATAACCCAACTGACAGATGTGCAATTCCGTCATCCACTTCAAATAAAACTAAATAGGCACTAAATTTTTTCGCCTGATGAACTCCACTGTCCAGATCCACTTGAAACGTTACAGAATGCTAGCCAGTAATATACAATAATAACAAAAAGAACAAGAAATCATCTTATTTACTCTTGAAAATAAAGAGAAATATCAATACCAGAATCATCATCATCATCTTGGAATAATGCAAAGATATAAGAGAGAGTGTAAAAACGGCAGTGTAGGCCTACAAATCATTCTATATATAAAATGTGTTAAATCTTTTCAGCTATTTAAGTAGAACTGGAGAGAAAGCTTTAGTGAAATATCTTTGACAGTTGTGAAGACAGACAGAGTAAGTACACTGAGACAAAAGTAGTGCATTGTAAAAAGTAATTAGATCTATAGCATGTTAAGGCAAAATTCGATGCATGTTGCATTTTAAACAGTATTTCTTGTTAGAGAATATTATTCTTTGATAGCTTATTTGTAGAATGATATACATTTCATGTACCTTATGGTTTAAGACACTGGATTAGTTTGCAAGTCATTTGAAAGATTGAACTTCTAGGTTATAGTGAATAAGGGTATGTCTCTAGCGAGTTAAATAAAATTTAAAAAAAAAAAAAAAAGACTGCTCGTCTTTACCTTCCTAAGCTTGACACGTCCCTTGCCAGAGGATTTAACAACTGTGTATTCGCACACAAAAATAATCTAAAATGACTTCATTTTTATGAGTGTGTTAATTACAAATCCATGGCGACTTAATGTATGTCAGTGCCAAACAAACAATACAGTGGAAATTTTACTCATGGGCAACCAACTACAACATGACAACGAACGTGAGTGAAATGAGGGTTAAAGTTGAATCATATCAGTTTGAATGGATATTCACCCCATAGGATATCAATACATAATAATGCATGTTTTTTCCTCTGAATTTTATTATGATCTACGGAGTCAAGAATGTGTGTAACATATGTATTACTATGGTGCCCGTTGACAGTGATAAAAAAAATGAATTAAACTATGATTGAAATAAGCTGTGGTGTTTAGGCCAAACTATATTCCACCAGTTCAGATTATATTCCCAAATTCAGGAAAATATTCAAGGATACAACATTAAGTTTTAAAATTTTATTTCACCCGCAAGTGACATGCCTTTATTCACCATAGTACATAATTGCAATCCTTCAAATGCCCTGCAAACTAATCCAGTGCCTTAAACCATTAGCTACATGAAATGTATACCGTTCTACATAAGCTATCAAAGAATTTATATTTACAAGAAATATTAACGCAACATGATCCATCGAATTTTTTGCCGTAACATACTGTAATTACTTTCTACAATGCACTGTTGTCTCAGTTGATTTAATCTGTTAGTTTTCACGACTATCAAAGCTTCTTTACTAAAGCTTTCTGTCCAGTTCTACGTAAATAGTTGAAAAGATTTAACACATTTTTTAAATATACATGTAGTTGGTACACACACTTTGCTGCTTATCGATTCTAGAATGATGTGTAGGTCATTTTTACATTCCCTCTTATCTTTATAATAATATTCCAAGATGATGATGATTCTGATATTGATTATATTCTCTTTATTTTCAAGAGTAAATAAGATGATTTTGTGTTCTTATTTTTATTACTGAATATTACTGGTTAGTATTCTGTACCGTCTCAAGTGGATCAGGACAGGTTAAGTTTATGACGTGAAAAAATTTTAGTAGGTATTTAGTTTCGTGTGAAGCATTTAATGTCTGCTGGATGGTGGAATTGCACAATCTGTCAGTTGGGTTATTAAAATGTTGTTGTTGTGGTTTTCTCTGTGTGTTCTTTCCCGGCCTTTTCTCTCTGCATTATTATAACTTTATATATAGATCTAATTGTTCTGACATATCAAGCACATTTCTGATTTTCAAAAATTAAAATAAAATTCAGATATCTTTACACTTATGAGTCTTATAACTACAGGTATTTCACACCTTGCCACTAAGTATTATGTCAGTGGTGCCAAACAAAAAAACAAACAAAAAGAATACAGTAAACTCCGGTTATAACGGCCACCCTGGGGACATGGATTTTGGTGTCGTTATATCCGATGTCCGGAATAGCCAACACATCGGATATAGCGACCACTTTCGTCCTGGTGGACGTTATATCCGATGTCTCCGTATATAACGGACATTTCCCGGTATATCCGATGTTCCCGTATATAAGGGACACTCTCTCGCTCTCTTTCTCTCTCTATATGCGCGAGCGTGCGTGTGTGTGCGTGAGTGCGTGTGCGTGGGAACGTGCATGCATATGTATCTTTTAGTGATTTCAAGTTAATTCGTTTTATGTTTTAAATAACGATTTAACTGACATTGATCAAACATTTAGATGGAAAGAAATGAAAAATCATTGTTAAACACACACACACACACACACACACACACACACACACACACACAGAAAAACAGTGATGGCAACACTTACGGTTTATCAATTATATCAATTTTATTTGTTATTGCTGGCCCTGCCGGCTGAGCCTATGGACAGCTGGCCTTTACCGTATACACATTCCAAAATAAGTCGTCAAAGCTGGTAATACGTCCATACTGGTCGGGATTACATACAAATAGTCACGTTCACACCATTTTGCAAACATCTAAAACGAAAACCTTCAATTCGTCAGAACCTACACACGCTTAAAGGAAACACTGAACGCTGAAAGGCTTACAGACAAAAATGTGAAATAAATGGATAAACACAAATAAAATTTTTAAAATGCAGATGATGCAACTAACGGCATGAAATAATTGTAAAAGAAATAGTGATCTAAATTCTTGAAATCTTCCTTGCATTCTGTAACAAAACAATCC